>KE506601.1:10555-26721 GCA_000441515.1 Elaeis oleifera | reverse complement strand
GATTTCTCTAAACTCAATTGAGACTTTATAAGTCTAATTGCTTATTTCAGATCTAGTCCCTTTGTTGTATGACCCCATAGGTTCAATTTTATCTGTTAGTGAGATATATAATGATCTCTATCATTGTATCATTAAAATTTTTTTTAATGAGTCGAAATAATTTCACTCTAACTCATCAAAGATTGTCGATCCTGAGCAATCCTAGTGAGCTCTCACAATCTACTAGTGACACCTAGCAATATGTAGTGGCAATCCAATAGAACCGAAAATGAATCTCAAGATGTAGTTAACATGTGATTCAGTCCCTCTATCGTGAGTCCTGACTAGATGACAGGTCATAGATAAATCGTCAAACCTCATCATCGGTCATATGATGAATTTGATCAACTTAAGTCCAATTGTGATCCTTATGAAATTTTTTCATCAATCACACTGCTGTGGCTACAAACTCTCGGACCTAGCCTCTCAAATCTCATAGGACTATTCCTTCTATCAAGATCGATAAATTCCATCTTGATGCATATCCTACTCCTACAGTGGACCAACTGTTGCCAACGTCCACTACAAAGGCTCATTGAGATCATATTTATGTATCAGTCAAACTCCAGCAGCTTCACTGCGAGCAATTGTACCATCATAGATCAAAAGACCATTCACACAACTACGGTATCGAGATAATCACTGACGATTGAGTAAAAATCTAAGTGATCTCTCATATGATCATGCTCAGTGCTAGTTGTTCTCTAACAACTATCCGCACTCGTCGCTCAGTACTCTACATTGTAGATTAGAGACTCATCTATCTCGAAAGAAGCGATCTATGCGTCGGTCTATCCAAATCAATCACCGTCCTCATGATAATACTATGACCGGAGTATTAGAATTATATACATATCTTTAATTCTCAACACTTCGAAAATATGTATCGAAATATTAATTCCATAGACGATTCAAGGACACATCACTCTTGAATAAAAAATAAACTTGCCCTTTTATTAATCAAATCAATGTATTAAGTACAAAATTGTGTTCTAGCTTTATTATAATGTGTCAGTCATATTGGCTTCTAGGACATACATCTAACAGCCTCACTAATCATAAAGTACTAACATTTTTTGGTTTATTGTGATGCTTTTGCAGGGGCTAGTGGAGATCTTTAACTCCACAATACCAAATGCCAATTATAGGTTTTGTCTAAGGCATTTGCATGCCAAATTTAAGATATCGTATACTTGCATTGCATATGAGTTTCAGGTTAAGATGAAGATTATAGCTAATTTGGATCTAAAAGCAGCAGATTTGTTGCTTAGATAGGATTATCTTTATCATGTAGATATATATTCAATCCTACACCAAGGAGTGAGGATTATTCAATCTTATCCTTTATCATATAAGCCTCACTAATCATAATGTATTAACTTTTATTCATTTTTATGTAACTTTTATTCCTGTGATATAATTTTGAATAACATATATGAATGTTTCAATAATCATATTATAGAAGCTAAAACAAGCCAATTATAACTTTGCTAGGCACTATAAGAAAAGCTTTTTATACAATGGTTTCAAATTGAGAGATAGGCTATGAAGAGGTATGGAGGTCCATTATGTCCTAAAATCCAGAAAAGGTAAGTTAGCTAAGTTGTATGCCATGATTGGCATATTACATAAGGTGGTGAGGGCGGTTTTAAGGTTGATCATCGAGATCGTATATTTGTTTTGGTTGACTTAGAGAGGAAAATTTATAGGTGTCAAAAGCTTGATCTCACTAGAATGCCTTATTCTATACTGCTACAACTATCATATTTTCAAGAAAAAATAGAGAATTTTAGAGATTATTGGTATTTCAGGGATATGTTCTTCAAAGTCGATAATTTAGTTATCAAGTTTGTCCCTAGTATTCAATTTTGAGAGCTCTCATAATTTGATTAGTAACTACACTCGACTAAGGAGACCTCCTGGTAGGCCCAAGAAGTGTAGAAGAAAGGACGAGGATGAAGTGCAGGATCCGTTTAGAATCAAAAGAAGTGGATCCTCTCTCAAGTGTAGCAACCGCTTGGACTAGAGCCACAATGCTAGAACATAATGGCCTAAGGTAGGGAAGGTTCCTTTACATAGAAAGCCAAAGTAATTGGTGGGTCAAGTGCTAAAAAGAAAACTTAGAAAGGAATAGGAGAGGGGACAACTCCTAAAAAGATTAGCAATACTACATCATTTTAATAGTTTGGTTCTAAAAGCGTAGTAACACAGTTTCCAATTTCAGGTGGCACGCTCTAACCAACAATCTAGCACATCTAATGAATCTGAGTATATGGAAGCATATTTTGCCATATCTTGCTTAGATATATATTACTTTAGGGTAAATATCTATCTTGCATATTATGATATGTCTACTTGTGCTCAAGTTTTTAGACTACAAAAAGTCTAACTGTTACCCTCACCGATAGCATACTAGAAGCAACCCAAGCAAATATGCAATGTACTTTAGGATTGGTAGCAGGCCAGCAGACCAACAATGCCAACCCCCATTCCTTTTGTCTTAGGTGTGTATCATGCAAGATTTATATGGTGACAAGCAGTAAATTATCTAGAGTAACTGTAGCTTCTATAAATTATTCATCTCAAACAATAGTAGTTTTAGCTCTAGCACCAACAACAACCTCAATGCCAGTACTAGCAACAGCAATAACTCTAGTGACAACAGCAACAACACCAGCAACAGCATCAGTCTTAACACCAGCAACAGCATCAAGAAATCAGACTCAACTCTCTCAAAGGCCCCCTAAAGAATTTGATGACATGTTGTATTATGTTGGTATCATCTTATCTTTTTGATTCCATATGATGCCATTTGTACCATTTTATATAATTATTATGACACATTGTATGGATCAATATATGGTAATACAGTTTGTGACACTTTTGGTATATGGCACAGCTGAATGTACCAATGAATATAGTGATTTTAATTGTAAATACATATACAAATATATCAAAAATCTTCTATTTTCAATATTCTAAAATTTCTGGATTTTATTTTAATTTTATTAGCTTGGCAAAATTTTAACACTTCTTCAAAATTATAAAACTTAACCTGACCTATTCTATGGCTTTGCTAAAACAATACTGCCAATATAGTTTAAGCTCTTTTTCCTTAACTAGTAATAAGATATTAACTTCTACCAAATCAATGATCATTTTTTAATCTTTTTAGTTTTGTATTTTTAATCAAAATAAGATATTCACTTCCACCAAGTCGAGTAATAAACCAGCTTATTTTCTTAGCAGCTATAAATTGACAAAAGGTATTCAGATAACTCGGTTATTTAGAATTAAGCAATACTAATCTAATTCATGCCATTAAGAATATTGATCAACCTACATATCATCCATATATTGCCTACCCACCCTGCAACGTCTCCTTTTTTTTTCCACATTCTATAGCAACCAAATAGTCCTCAATATCATCAGGAGTTAGGCTAAGTCTAGGATTAGATAGTGGCTGGGTCTTTGATCTTTACCTTCTATCATATATTTCAGAGGCAAGAGAAGTTTGCTGACTGATTAGCCAATAAGAGCATTGCCAATGAAATAAGTTCATTTTTTCCCGATACATGATTTGCCTCCTGATCCCATTCAAAGTTGGAACAAAAACAACAGGAAGAATTCAACCCAATCAATGCACAATCATTTCATCAAGATCATCCATGTTTCAAAGCGGCACATTCCAAATACAATTTGTTTAAAATTTACAAGTTCAGCAACAGCCCTTTCACACACATCTTCGTATACCCATTTTGATTAATTACATTTTTATCCTGCATAGACGGTTCAAACTCTGCGATCTCAGAGCCCCCTTTAAAGATTTCATTTAGTATTTTATGAATACAACCATCCATGAAATTGGACTGATCCTAAATATAGCCATACAGCGTAGGGAGAGTTAACAAGGAAGCAAAAAAAAAAATTAACATTTTGGGAATAATGGTATGCTATCAATTCAACATGTTGTATGCCGGTAGGTCTTTTATACTTGTAATGTCTTCTAAGGCAAGCTCACGCTCTAATTGAGTTCTTGTAGACTTCAAAACTTCCTGGAAAAGATGAGTGAGACAGATCAGAAAAAGCACAAATAATGGAAACAAACTAGGAACTGCCAGCATACAGAAATAGTAGGGGTTATTGAAATTAGGCAAGCTGAAAATTACATTGAACTCCATATAAGAAGCACGCTTTGCAAGCCACTGGGCATCCATCATCCGAAAGGCTACACAGTAAAGGTTATCAAATGCTTTATCATCTTCTCCAAGAAGTTCCAGAAAACGAGCTCCTGCCTTCGAAGTTGGTATGCCTGTTAGAAAGAATTAACAGACTGCTTAAGTTATGTTGTACAAATATTAAAATTGAAGTGTTTGTCTAATACATTACCTGATTGTAAATCTAACATCTGTATCAGCATAAATGATATATTAATACCAGCAACAGCAAATGGGTACTCCCATTCAGCTCTTTCCCCTTCTTGCTTGTGTAAGAGCATGTGGAAAGAATCCTGCATTAAAAGCAATAGAAAGTTAAGGAGATAATTGATCCATGCCCTCCAGTTTAATATAAACATGAGGGAAGAAAAGGGAATTTAAATTAAATGAAAGGCATCTCCAAATAGAAGGTAGTTACAGGGTAGTTGTTGGCAAAGAAGATGAGGTTCTCCAATGATATAAAGCCACCACCCCTGATAACAATAATCAGCACCAATTGTTATCATCAAGCACATTTATTTGGAATACAAGAGAGATAAGCAAACCTCTGCAAAGTGCCTAGTCATATTACCTAAAATCTGTCGATGGGTCAGAACCTTGCCAACCCATCTCCTTCCACAACTCTGATTTGAGAGGAGGAATCTCTTGATCAGGATAAGCCAACCTCCAAAGTTGTTTCAGGGCCTCCTGCAATATAAAATCAGCATCCATTTTATGGATTACATATTAGATTTATTCTCACTTGAAAGAGGGAAAAAGTTCATAGAGCCACCAACTTATCAATGAAAAGGAAATGTTGGGAAAAAAGGAACAAGGTCTCACATCAATGTTCGACAGTTCAAGAATAATACAAGCACACAAAATGATAATAAATTAAAAGTCTCGAAAGAAGACGTACTTGATGTTCCACACGAGAACCATCAAATGGGACCTCCAATCTCTGCCTCAAATTTCTCAGTCTTTCTTCCTAGAAGGTTGAACAGTTACTAGATCAGAAAATAATCATTCTTAACCCAAAAAAATTATATTTTACTAATATTTAGAGGTAAAAAGTTTATCATATGCCAGGGAGAAACAATGATAAACTTGATGAAGCTGAAAGTACAACAAGACATATTAAAATTTATCCATTTAGCCAAAGAAAAACAGAAATTCCTAAGCTGGAAAAAATGAGTAACAAACATCAATTTTGTTTTTCAATCCCCAAATGCCAGATAGTCCATTCTTCCTAAGAATATTGACAGATCCACAAAGGTATAGGTCTCTGTCTTATTGCTAGATGCAGCTCTCTGGTTAGAGACATGCATATCTACTACTCTGAAAAGCCAGCCTCTTTTTTGGCATTGCTAATGCAGCATGCCTGTAGATAAGGAAAGCGTAGTCCCAGTGGGACCATTGCCATTTAAGAGCCTCATTCCTCTGACAACTGACATTCTAAATATACTAATAAAAAAGCAATCACAATCTATGAGTCAGATGCAGCCAAAAACACCAGCCACATCAGGTGGGGTTGACGATAGATGAGTTCCTCAAGAAAGCAAATCCTCTCACAGATTAAAAGGAGCTCATAGACAAAGATCAACTATCAACAAGTTCATCCTCAAAAGTCAAAATTAAAAGGCACCATGTCAAGAACATAAACAGGATGACCACTTCTATGTTCTTTACAAGAAAATTGAGGTTCATTTTATGCACATTCCATAACAACTCACCTTGTAGGTGCATATGAGCAGCAAAGGAACAGCCTAACATGCCATTAGGGCCAGCCATTGTTGGTCAGTGGTAAGGCCAATCCCAAAACGTGCACCTTTCACTTGGCTTCAAACTCACCTTGTAAAAGTTTTAATTTCCTGGGTTTCCTTTTATTAACATAATATGTGATCATTTGGGAGATCTACAGGAGCTTCTACATGCAAACATGGGATGGTTTTGGGTTCCTATTAATCCTCTAATTAACTTCCTTTAACAAGCTATAGTTGAACCCACATTGGGCAGCAAAGAGGTGCTAGTCTTCTCAAAATAAATATAAGTTGCTATCTTGTTTGTTATTAAGAAGTCCTAACAGGAGTCAACATAATGGTCTATTAAGCTAACAAAGGGTATGGTATGCAATTACTTATTTAATTAAATGAAAATTACTTTTCTAGCCAAAATATTTCGGCTGACATTGAAACCTTAACAAACCAATAATCAAAACCATTTGGTCAATCAACTGACAGAAAGATTGGTTAGAAAGAAAAAATGGACATGCCTATTCCTGACTCTAATATTCTTTATGCTGAATTGAGGAAATCTTGTAAGACTAACATGCATGTCAATCTCAAGAATGCTATAGAAATATTTCACAAACCAAACTGTATGGCGGTACATATTGCCCTATATTGAACCTGTAACACAGCACATACTTTGTTACACCACCGTCTCTACAAAGCATGAGTTGATGCAAAAGCTGTACTGATACATGATCACTACATCCCCCGATCATGGTACTTAAAACCTTGGTTAAATGTAGGGGTGGCAATCAGGTCGGGTCGAGTATAAATAGGTTGGGTCAGATACGGGTTGAGTCAAAACAACTTTGAATCTAGATCCGACTTGTTTATTTAAATAAGTCAGGTTTTAAAATCCGAATCCAACCTACTTAATAAACGGGTTATCCGATCCGACCTGTTTACGACCTGTTTATAACCCATTAAAAAAACAATAAAACCCAATCCATTTAATGACCCATTAAAAAAATTAAAAAAAAACATGTCTCCGATCTCTACGGCTCTACCCTCGTCGCATCTTCATCTGACCGCCTCTCTATCCTCCACCCTTGCTGACCTTCAGCCGCAACTCCGCTCTTGACCATGATGGAGACAAGGCCGCCATGGAAGAGGCGCGGGACCCAGGCGATGGAAATGACGATGACAATGTAGTAAGAGATGGCAATGATGAAGGCGATGAGGAGGATCATAAGGCAGCCGATGACCTTTAGGCCAAAGCAGAGGCGGAAGGGTTGGCACCACAATAACACTCCTAGTCCCAACCCCATTCTTACGACGGATCTACGGGAACTTGTTCAAGAGAAGCTGACAGTGAGGATCTGGAAGCGGCTCTTCCCAATGCGAGGCAGCCGAGCACAGCGACTGGCATGCGGCCTAGGGCTTCTAGTGGATATTAGTAGGGGGAGTTCCAAAGCCACCACCATGGGCATACGGGGTCGAAGGTGAGGACGCAGGGTTGCAGCCAAGAGCAGGGACCTTCCTCACCGACCTCTCTAGCCACATCGACATCACTCTCGCCGCCTCTTCACCCTCCGCCCACACCATTCTCGACATCGCCTCTCCGCAACCCCTTGTCTCCGACCTCTCCCGATGAAAACAAAAAAAAGAAAGACTTAAACTCAAAGATGGGAGAAGGGAGGAGAGAGAATGTGTGAGATGGAACACGAAAGTGGGTGGAGTGGGAACAAGACAGATGAAGTGGAGAATGCGGAATCCCAAAAAAAGAAATTGCGTGCTGGCAGTGGGACGTCGGTGGTCAATTAAAGGCGCTTCATGCATAATTTTAAATTTCAAATGCATTCCGTATAAATTCAAATGGGCCACTCAAATTTTACCACAAGCCCACACTCCATAGCCCAAATATTTTAAATAAAAAACATAAACGGGTTACACAGGTTGGGCAAGTTGAGAAATTTAAATCCAAACCTGATCTGTTTAATAAATGGGTTAAATAGGTCGATCCGTTTACAACTTGAACCTATTTAAGTCAAATCCAAACCTATTTAAGACGAGTCGAACGCGTGTTGGGTTGACAAGTCGGATCATATTTTGCCACCCCTAGTTAAATGTAGGACAACACATCACTTGCTAGACCTTGCACATCAGGTCAATGCTAAACCTAGGGATGGTTTGAACCAGCTTTAAATTGGTGACTTGAACATTTCAACCTGGAACTGCTTCAGTCAAAGACTTAAGACCCACAAGTTGACCAAGGGTGAGAAGAAGAGGGAAAATACGATGCCTTCCTAACACCAAATATGCCAAACCCCAAGATTTCTTCCTCTCTTGTTCTCTTGGCCTTTGTGGACAAGCACCACTATCAAAGAGGGTTATAACTTATAGGGGATCTTGATGGCCTCATCGAGCAGATGTCCAAGGAGCTACCGGGCTTGGAGGAGTCAACATTGACAATGCATTGATGTTGGTAGAAAGGTCATCCTATGGTGGGGCTCAATGATGACGACGAGAGGAGGTCAGCCTGTGCAGGGCTCGAGGGCGACAGTAAGAGGAGCCCAAGCTATGAGGCTCCCAAGCGATGGTGAGAGGACGGGCTGTGGCAAGATTCAAAGGTCATGGCATGAGAGTAAGGCAAGGATTTGAATCAAAGAGAGATGGAGAAAAGAAGGGATAAGCACTTTGGAAGATAGGTGATATGGAACAAATATTGAAGGGGAATACAGGAGGGATGAGATATCTATAATCTCCCTCTGACACGTGGTTAACCTACAGTTGAACCATAGATGTGACACAGCCACCAATCTAATTCAGTGCATGTCAATGGGTTCGGCACACTAGTTAAAGAAGAACGTACAAAAGGATTATATGTAGATCATCGGAAAATATTAGCATGAGCGGAGTTCTTGTACTCGTGTCTTTATGCCTAGACAAGTGACCATAGATATTCAGTCAGAAATCCTGTGCTTTTCTTTTGTGAATAAATATGGAGAAAACTGAAAACAAAATTGTAATTACAGAAAAAATTCTTGAAATAATGATCCAAAAATAAATTAAATACCACACATTGTGCAATTTTAGCAGGAATAAAGGGAAACAAGACCCATATGTTTGGACGACCAATACCTATTGAAAATTGTCTCTATCTTAAATGAAGAGATAGATGAAGGATCACAAGTCTACACAATCAGATGGTAAGTGATGGAAGAACGAGTAAATTGGACACTTAAAAAAGTATACTGGATCATTTAATATCTGGTAGCTTGCATGGGATGATATTTACACCATAACACATGCATAACTGCATGTAATCTGTTAAAAAATTAACAATAGACACTTACAATAATGGAGAGGAAAGTATGCAGAATCCACATTTAAAACATCAAGAAAACATCACTCCATTTCATGGCTAGAAATCCATTAAAATGCTTAAGATTTCACTTCTTCTCATTGGTCACTTGATGAAATTGACAACATTAAGAAGGAAAAAAAGGTAATTCTTTCATGTTACCTGTAAGGGACTGAGATAGATTGGATAATGCTTGATACCCTGTCCATTTTGAATGATAGAAGGAAGAGGTAATAACCTCCTATAATTGAACCAGAGGTCAGGAGAATGTTTGCTGCAGAGAAAAGAATGTAATCAGTATCAAGGATTGAGGCATTTCATGCCAATGCTATGGCAACCTTGGCACTAGCACAGTGCTACCATGTCATGCTGCACCAATGCTTGGCACGCATTGGCACCACAAAGTGCTAAGCATTGGGACGCAACATGCCAGTGGCCTATGCTGATAACGCACTGACATGGTACATATCATGCCAATGAGATTTAGTTCCATGATCAACATTATTTGAAGAAGGTTTAACAGCGAAAACCAAGATAAAGGAAACAAAACAGATCATAGTTTTATCTATCAAGGTAGAGAGAACTTAATATGAAATAAGCAAGAAATAATTAGCTTATCTAGGATATGTAATTACATGGAAAACATCCGATTTCCATTGATTACTAGATAAATTCAACTTTTTTAAACTCTTTACAAATGAACAATTTATTTGGCTGCCAGGTAATAGGTGTGAAAATTTACAATATTAAACCAGCAATCATGCAACCATTTTCCAAAGTAACATTAAACAACTCCAGTTCATGGAATAATTAATAGATCTGACCAGCAAATGTAGTTTGCATCATCTACGTGATAAGGATACAGAGACAAATTGGAGGAATCTGAAGAAATGGTGCTTTAAAGAAATGTCTGGGAGTCAGTGCGCTAGAATATGACAATAAGCATGAACGTGCTAAATATTAGGTCCCTTCAATTTAATAGTTCAGTCTATAGAGTCTGTATAGAAGTTATACCCAAGTCATCAAGATGCGAGTGCTCTTGAAGGCTACAGGAAAAATTGAGGCTTCCATAAAGCTTGACAAGCAAAAGACTAAGGTCGCATCTAACATTGTCATATCCAAATTCCTCTGTTGCTAACTTCAACATCCAGCTATTGACATAAAGAATCATAGAACTAGGTAAACTTCACTAAACCATCATGGGTATTTGGGGCTTCAAAGTCCTCTTTAAGGGTGATCATGTGATACCCTCTTTCCAGGGATGCCTTTTATCTCTTGTGAATCAATCACACATCCTCACGACAACATAATAGCAACATATATCACAGTTTTCACATTTGCTCGAACAGTGGATGTTCCCTAAAACTTTCTATGAAGCATCAGCTCATGAGTTCCACTAATTCCAAAAATAATTAATGGCTGTTATATAACAAGATGAAACATCTCTTGTCCTACAGGGTAAGAAAACATTTCCTAGAGTGGCCTATGATATTATGGTTTCTGTTAGTCAGCCACCACATTGTCTGAAATCCTAGACTGTGAGACTGTCATATAATATTGCATTTTCATCCCTCCAAAACTTGCAGCATTTTATTTACCCATTTGAACCCATTATGTTCTCTGCAGATGTAATTTGTTGTTGTTCTTGTTGTTATATTATTACATATTAACCCACTTTAACAGGTCTGCTTAAGCTAAATTTTCAGCACACTTTTTGAACTTTTGAAGAATTTTGCATATATTGATTATGTACATTATGTCACATGTATGCACATCAAAGATAATGTATGTTCGCAGTTTCCAGTGTATGCATCTAAATATACATTTCTGAATCAGAGTTTGATGTATGGACCCCAACAAGCACTTTCCTAGTCAAAGGTTGTATATTAGCATAATGCCCTTATGAAATCATTCAAATGATGCCATCTCTTTCCCACAAAGTCAGAAGTATGTTTCATACGACTCTCTCTCTCTCTCTCTCACACACACACACACAATACATGAACAGAGAGAATATTGATGGGGGCACCACCAATCATTTCAAATAAATGATGTATGAATGACCCAGTGAAACACTTGGGAAAACACCAGATGGTAACCCAGTTTCTAAAACTCTCTTTTATGACCATATTGAAGTCTGATTTAGTTAAAACGTGATGCCACTATAGCATCATGTGGATGAGATCTTGATGCCATTACTGTCTTTCCATGAAAAAAAAAGGATCTGTCAAAGATACCTAATATCATTTATGGAATAATAATAATTTGTATAGGCTTCAGTCCATAGTCTATAATCAACAAAACAGCTGCATTTATAGGGCAGCAGATCGAACCCAGTTAAATCAGTGAGAAGAATATAAATTAGAGAAAAAAAGATTAAAAGTCACCTTCCCCGATGATAATCAATATGTGTGATTGTGTGCAACAAATCAGGACCCAAACATTATGTTGAAATTATTTTGTAAGCAAGGTTTGCTGTGCCGGTACCAGTGGTCGTTCCGGCCAACCAATAGCATGGTATGGTACGGCCCCGTACCGTATCGGACCGGCGCAAACCGACGAAGGCAAAGGAAGCAAACCGAGAGAAGAAAAGAGAGAAAGAGAGAAATAAAGAGAGAGGGAGGAAAAAGAAAAGAGGAGGAAGGAGTTGAAGGGACCGCCGGACGATGCAGTCCACGCACGCCGCGCCGCGGGTGTGAAACAAGGGCAACGCCCTGTTTACGGATTTTCTAAAAGCTGAAACTTAATTGAAGCCGGTAAACCATTTGCCGGTTTAACTGTTTTTGCTTTTTTAAAAAAAATCAAAAAATGAAGCCGGTAATCCGATTGCTGACTTCACCGATTTATTTTTTAAAAAATCTCTTCAACAGTGAAGCCGACAAATGGTTTGCTGGCTTCATTGTTCATCTCCGTTCTTAAAAAAGGGCAGACGCGTGAACAGGGCTGTTCCACAGCCGCGATGCTGCCCGCATCGCTTTCACCGCCTGATGGCTACGGCGGGCGCCTAGAGACCTCCAACAGCCTCTCCGCCGTTCCATCCTCCCATCTCCGATGGTCTCCCCCCTCTCTCTTTCTCGCTCGTTGCGGCAGCCCCATCAACAAATCGAGCCGTGGCGGCTTCCGCCACCCTCCGACAGCCGCAGAGGACCACCACCGGCTTCCGACAGCATCCTCCTCTCTCTCCCTCTCCTCCTCTCTCACTCTCTCCCTCTGTTCTCTTTCTTCCCCAACACTGCCGTGTGCCGTTTTCTCCGCCGGAACCGTTCCGATTCCCACCGGTAAGGTTCGATAAGCCCAAACCGGCCGGTTCGGTATGCCCCGAAACGTCTAGTTTGGAATGATTCTGAAAATCATGTTTGTAAGTCTTTTATAATGTAATAATTATGAAGAAAAAGCATTTACCCATAAACTTACAGGTACCTTGTTTCTGTTCAATGTGCTCCACAAGATGATAATGACCACAATGCCCTTGCATGTTTTTACTAATTTAAATTTCTTTATAAGTTGACCATGAGTTTGTTTCAACATTCTCATCACTGATAATGTCATCATAAGAACAAGCATGAGTAAAAATCCTCACCACCATGCAACTGTCACAATGTACAGTAACTCCAATTGGTTAACCCTCAACTTTCACACAATAAATCTTGCTAGCATTCAGAGATCACAAAACATTCCAGAAATGCTATTCCACATGATCAACCTCATCCCATTGCTCAGTACAGCATACCATCTATCTCATCTTTTAGATGATAAAGTCAAGGTGTCAAAATACATTGCTTGGGAATACTCCTTTATTAAACTATCATTTCCACTAAAACCTGGTCAATAACTTAGTTACAGTTTAATACTGCATCTCTGAAATTATTCATCTGTGATAAGGGTACTTTATATTTCCTCAGAAAAAGATACTCTGTAAGTCATTCATGTCAAATACATGTGCCAACATAAGAATAAATTAAATATCACAACCAACCAAGGTTCACCATCTCAATAATGAACCCCATACTGATGTCATCCTATTACAGTGTTGGTACGCAATTCGGTATAGTATGACATACCACTATGGTACAGTAATGCTGTACCGGCACAATACGGTCACCGGCAGTATAGGGCAGTACGGCAAACACCGCAACCAACAATAATTTGTTGCTGTATTGACCTGTTATAATATCTGATGACATACTCACTTTGATGTATTTTCTTTACCATTTTACAGTGATTTTAATATTACTTACATTGTATATTTGTAACAAACTGGATATTAATAGAATTGACCACATTGAAGTTAACTATAAAATCTATAATAAGACGTTGCACTAGTAATGGTGCACAGTTAATGACAATTACCTAACCATTGCGCCCACTGAGCAATTAAATTCGAAAAAAGATATGTCCAGTGGAGCTGTTCCTTCTTCTTGTCATCCCAAATATCTTCCTGACTTCTATGATCATATCCCTGTGAACAACATAAAGCTAGGTAAGCAGAAAAAAGAACAATGAGAATTGTCTTCCAACTTCGATTCAGCCCTTTAGTCCACAATAAAAAAACAAAAATCACCTCGGAGTGGTCCTCATCATAACCATACTTTCAAGAAGCGGTTCATTTATGGCATCTAAACCTGATTCATCCATATGCTCATTTCTTCCCCATCAACATCCCCATGATGAAGTCGCCTTCTTAAGGTTCTGGTTGCCATAAAAGAAGTACTTGATTTTGCTAACTTTGCCTATAACAAATAAATAAGCATATCATAAGCATGCGCGACATCAATGTCTTAAATTAGTCTCATTATTTCATTACAACATGTTAATCTTAAGCAAGTGGAAGGGAATGGCAAAATTAAATCACATGTGATTCTTTCTACAAATTTGAATTATAAAATACCAAGTAGTTAGGAAAAATAATCATATGTTCATGGAATTTGCATCAGCACCCTTTGTGACTCGTAAAAACATCCGTAATTGAATTTAAAACATTAATTGAGTTTATCTGCTCTGATATACTTAGGATACAAGAAAGTGGATATATTTATCACAGACACTGAACTGAACAGAACAATAAAGTAATATAAAAGAGACTGAGGCTTTTACAATGACCAATTCCATTTCTCTTATTTTATTTTAATAATTGATACCATGGCATACAGTAAGATGTGCCAATTGTAACAGAAACAAGCAACACATCTGCTGAATATCAGAATTCATCTTTCACTAGCCAAAAGGTATGATCACTTATTTGTTGATACATCATTGAGCTGTATATTGCACTGAACTATTACAGTTGACTCATGCTATTTAGAGAAGGAATTAGGCCATATAAATTAATCAATAGTTGTACAAATTGCACATTGAAGGGGAACAGTGAACTTTTTCATAACAATCTTAAATAAGTGATATCATTCGCACATCAGTTGAAAGCAAAATCAAAAGTTGCAGAACAGTAGAACTGATGACAACATTCACAACTGCGAAATTAAAGTCTGCCGCAAGACATATATCTTAAACTGCATCATGCATGTGGATTGTGCCTTCAGTCAAAACAACCACAACATAGTTGTACCCTGGATCCATTACCGGTGCACCATTGTCATTACCCAGAGATCCCATTCTCCCATCATTGCAAATAACATGCAGGATACCATGCATCAAGTACATACAAAATGAGCAGTTGATATAGCGTAAACAGTATGCATGTGCTCTGCAGTGCCCCCTCTTTACAATCGGCAGTTGGTTTAAAAGAATGTAATCAAGTAGGGCCCAAAATTGGCACAGCATGCAAGTTTCTACCACAAAATTCTCTACTGTCAGTAAGTAATCCACATAATCACTGCTATCACATACACAAAATTAATACTACTATTTTATTCAATATGTCTGTGATGCCTTTCTTACTCAAGAACCCACTGAATAAGTTCTTTAATTTCAACTTAGGCTGTTAACCAAATTGTTCCAACTCATCACTTTTCAATTTTCACTATCCGCATCACTAGGACGGTCATCATGTTAGCGTTGTGCTACATTCATTTCTCACTACAGCTTCATGATAAGATATAAAAGCCTCATTCCAACATATTTAGCACAACTTAGCACATCTTCTTTTCTTATAGATTGCTTCCAGCATTTTCTCCAATTCAATTAGGAGTTATTAATCCTAAATAAATAGACACCATAAGCAAGCCAAAAATAAGTTTGACATGAGATTTGCAAACAAGCCACATTTTATACAGGTACACAATAAGTAATCTATTCACATGCATGCATGCACACATGCACAAATGCATCCATACAATACATATATACATACTTATATACAGATTATTACATAAGTAAAGATATACACACAAATTTGTGCACATACAACTGTATATAGATAGATATAGATAGATAGATGGATAGAGAGCTAGACTAGGCTACACCAAGGTGGATCTACACTCAGATTCGATCCAATCTATATTAGATAATAGGAGTCCCACATTAATAATCCAAGCCATTGAATATGATTTACTACCTCTAAACTGCTTACACCAATATTCACCTTCCCTACTAGACCTCATATAGGTACCATCCTCGTACGAAGTTAGTACACCTATGGGTATTAATTGAATGCACAAACACTCAACACACCACCCTTACCATGTATTAGTTCAGTACTGGTATGGTAGAGTGCGATCGATATGCATCGATACGGACCAATACTACCATATCTTACACATAAAACATCATGCAATTTAGAGACCCTAAGCCCATGTATCAAAGGTTGAAAAATTAGATAGTCTAAATAACATGAACTATATATATAAATATATAAATATATATATATATATATATATATAT
>KE506601.1:0-10535 GCA_000441515.1 Elaeis oleifera | reverse complement strand
ATATATATATATGAACATATTACATAGAAACTCATGTATGAGTAGATACATGTGTTTATGTAAACGTGATGTCCATCTAATTCTACATTTTGACATTCTATATGCTCGCACATACCCCTTGCACATATGTACTAATAAATGCAGATGGAAGAAAAGTTAACATCTTTATCTATCCTTCTTTTATATCTTCAGCATTTTGACAACATTAATAACAGCATTTCTTTCTTTTTAAAGAGATTCATGCCATACAAGCACCTTGTTTATCTTATATAATGCTTGTGTATGATGAGTACTTTATACACACATGCTGCCTGCAGTGTAAAAATCGAACTCCCCTCCTTGTATGGATCACAGCTACTAAAGCAGAGAAAAGGAGGGAAGTTGAGAACAGAAAAAATCATATTCTTCTTTAACATTAGAAGTTACATCATGGTTCTGCCCAATTTTATTCTCATCTAGGGGAATACAAAATTTGATCTTTCTATAAACTTGATATTTCTATAGCTTGAAAAAACACATTACTGTTTTACGCATATTGATATGGTAAAAGTATGTTACAAAAATGAAATCATTTATGAAAAGTCTGACCAAGTGGGATGCAAATGGGCAGGCCTGTAGCTAAAAAATTTACATTATTCAAGATGACACATCAAGCTGGCCATATGGAACATTTTCAAAATTCGTGGCAGGCCCGGCACAATTTGCATCCTTCCAGACCACCTTGTTGGAGACCCAAAACAACTTCAGTCATCAAAGTCCTTCTCTGATGTTCTAAAACTTTCAGATGCTATATCATTCATAGCTTTGTTATAATAGCTACAACCTTTAATATGGCCTTCTTTCTTAATGCTCATAACATTACCTTATGTAGTTACCTGTCCCTTGCTCCTAAGTTTAATTCAATGCATCTCCAAGCTGATAGGTTCATCTCTACATATATAGCATGAACTCTTGCAGGGCATCTCCAGCCCCCAATTATGATTTCATATTTCAAGCACTCAACCCTTATGTGGTCATTGGGCTGTCATCCAATAGCATACATAGCTAGTACACGTAAGAGAAATTAAAAGAAGTGAGACAAGAAATTGGTGTATTATCTTAAGCATGACACAGCATCCCATACCTTACCTAAATAATTTAAATAAATAATAAAATGAGTCCACACAGTCAAGCTACTTAGCAATGCCATGGCGATGATCTGATAGCCTGAATAAGAATGGAGAGAAGATAGAAATTGTAATTTCATCCTACCATGCCTGTGCTCATGCCACCTCAATGCTATGATGACTATTAGACTATTATTCAATAGTTAAACATGGCTAGCACATGCACAAGAAGAAGATAAGGAGATCAAAAGTAGGAGTTTCTGAAACTCATCCCTCTTCTGCCTCTCAAGCATTTAACGGGGTCACCAAACATCCATCATATACACTTTCATATATTAACCGCACGGATCACATGTGATAAATGATAGTACATTTAATGTTAATCATAATTATACAGCCTACGTGTTCAAAACAATTTCTCATAATATAATTATACCAGCAACCAACAAGCCTTGCATGACAAACTTTGATCCATTTGATGAATTCTTCTTCTACGTTCATTCCTATCCAAAGCTACCTCCTTTGCTAACGCAAAATTCTCCAAAGCTTGTTGTCATGTGGAGATAGCTCTACGGAATGGCGTTAATATTAAGAGAAATCAAATAAAGTTTATATAGTTTGAGCTTCTTATTTCAATCCACAGACACCAGCCATTCCAATGACTAGGTTCATAAAGCTTAATTTAACATGATATATTAGATCAAAATAATCCTTTGGGGAAGAGGAAGTATGTCAAAGAGTAAAATATTATTAACTTAGACAGACTTGAATGGTGCTTAACTTTTCATGATGTATATGATAGAATTCATAGTATGAATAACAATTATCATGATTCAATTGACTAACTTTCAAGGTTCAAACAAAATGAAAATACGTTCCTACACCTAGTGCAACCCAAAAGTTCAATGGCTACAATTCTATAGGAATCATCTCTTTCTCACAATAATGTTGTATTGTAACAAACCAAAAGTCCGATATGACTGTTGCTCTAAGGCCAAAAATATGTGAGTGACATATGTGTGGCAAGCAAGAGATCCATAGTTTAAAACTTGTATGTTTCAGATTTCCAACAACTGTTTGGAACCTTTATCCTCAATTATTTTCTGAGACAAGACTGATGTACCAAGATAGAGCAGAATCCCATTCATTTACTCCAAAATCACTTCGATACTCTTTAAAAACAAACAGAATACTAACACATGAACCTTCGGAGCATTATATCCACACAAAGCCAGGAAAAAATGTTATCATGCATGCATCTATACATTCTATGCTAATGACAATTCACTTGGTGTGAAGATCTCTTGCCCAAGTCAGATGTTACTTCCAAACCACCATTTTGACTCCCTCTCCCTTTTCTCCATATCTCTACTTCAGATAATCCCATCTGTTATAAATGTACCCAAATTGCTCAGCTCTTGCTTCTTTTTAGCCACAGTGCTTCTTCTCACGTACATTCGATGTATGCGCATGCATTCTTGTGTGTTTGTGTGTAGTTGTGCATACAATTTGAGGTTATTCAACCTTCACTATATTTATCTTTCTCTCCATGACAAACAATTTGAACAACTGGCCCAAACTCAAAGTCAACAGAATCAAAACAGTTTCTTTCGAGTGACTCTTCCAAAGAATGTCATTCAAAGTCTCCAACGTTCAGTACAATATCAACATAAGAACCAAATTGGCAACAAACAAATACCAGATCCACCAATCCTCTAACTCCTTGCGGCAAAATCATACAATTTTAGGAAAACGAATAAAGCATCATATACCAAATTCAATTGGATCCAATAAAATCTACTTAAAGAAAGCACCTTTCTTTGAGCAAATTTTCTCGCTACAGCCTAATATGCATTAGCAGATAACACAAAACAAAATCAGCATCAGAACTTCAAACATTCTCCAAGAAATACAGCAAGAAACCGTCTTTAATTTCACCTGGATCAATCCTAACATGAAGAAGCATCAGATATATTAGAGGTTTTCTTTTTTTTTTCTTCTGGGGCAGATTTAAGATTTTCTTGTCACAAAAACCAAGAAACCAAAACCAGAAAAAAAAATCCATTCATCTCCGCAGTTTTCCTCTAGGGCCTCAAAACTCAAGACAACGTTCCATGGAACAATCGAATTAGCTTCATTGAGATCAATATAAAACTTTGAAACGAAAATAAACATAAAAACGCATTCCAAAAGATCTAAAAAAACGTGGATCGTAAAACAAACCTTACAGAAAATGTAATCTTTGAAACCTAATTAGAAGAAACCCGCAAGAAGAAGAGTGAAGCGATCTCCTGCTTAAAACGAAAGATTCGTGCTTTGGGACTTGAGATAGAAGCTTCGCTCGCAAGGTATCTGCAGTCCAAGTTGAGAATTTGACACCCGTTCTCCAAGCAACCTAGAGCAGGGAATCCGGTGGAAATCTTGGGCTCGCCTCAATTTGATATAACCTTCCCCGGTTAATTCCACGCGATTGCTCGACTCTGGACGCGCAAGATGGCCTCCTACGATATATCTGATGGTGGAAGCTGGTAATCAAAACATTGGGTGGTAACATCTTCTGCGCCCCATCTCCATAGATTTTAGCATCATTCGTGCCGGGAACACGGATCGGATCAATACCCATAGGATAAGACAAGCGTTAACCCAGATTTAATTTATTTATTAAATAAATTAAAATTTAAATCTAATTAATTTATTTATTAAATAAATAATTTGATTTCATTGATTTAATTTATTTATTAAATAAATTAAATTAAATTAAATTTATTTATTAATAATTAAATTAAATTAAATTAATTAAATAAATTAAACAGATTAAATAGATCAGATTAAATAGGTCAGAAACAAGTTAAGCAACTTTTAAATAGATTAACAGATTTTAAATAAATTAAATAAATTATCTAATTTAATTCGATCTGAATATTAAATAAATTAAATGAGTTAAACGGATCAGATATCTGAAACCAACTTCAACCAAAATATTAAATGGATTAAACAGATTAATCTATTTATGTTCTAAATTTATTTGATCTAAATCCAAAACTATTTATGACGGATCGAACATGGATCGAATTGATGAGTCGAATCATATTTTATTGGCCCTAATAGGAGGCGCATCCATAATTAAGTCCTAATTTTTTATTTTTAAAATATTATTAGATATATATATTTATTAAAAAATTATTTCAAAATTATAAATATTTTTAAAGCCATACCAAATGCGCAACGGTGCTCAAAAGGGCAGGGCTTTACAGCTCAACTCATCTGCTAGTTGTTTTGCCATTGTAATTATCCCCATGTATGTCTTGGCATCATGGTGATGGTAGGTGACAACTGCAGTCTATCGAATATAATTTTATTTGTTCCTTGTTGAAACTAAGAATACGAGTTTAAATGAAAGGCCAACTGGTGATGGTCAAGTCCACCAACATTAGGTGTGATTAACAACACAAAAGTGCAGTCCCTGTGGTTTGAAGATAAATTGCCTTTGAGTGCTTCTGTTGTTCATGAATTGGCGATAATATGGAGAAATGAAACACATTTAAGTGGTTCACTTTTTTTTTAAAATATTTTCTTTGTTAATAGCAAAACCAATGGAAGTTGAATTTTTTTTTTATATATCCATTTTATAAGTATACCATATGTTGCGGCCAATCTCTTGTTATGCCCGTCGTCGGTGAAGAGCACTTGCAAAATGAAGTCCTCACAGATCAAAATTATGTCCGACGGAAATCCTTCGATGCTTAAGTCAGAGAGGGGATTAGTGAACAGAAGATAAAGAAATTTGGAATGGTAGAGTCTTCGTCCAAAATTGTTTTATTCGTGCTGTTCCTTTACTTTCCTTTTATAGATAATTCTGATATAACCGTCAAACAGGTGGTCCTGCTTTTTATGGCGCTAAATTATCCGGTCATAGTCATGGAGTTAATGGATTGTTTATGCCCACTAATAACCATGACACGCAATCAATAATCATTTATAACGGTTATGCATGTTGAGAAGATAGGCCGACTATATGTCGGTAATAGTGGTAAGTCGGTTATCCTGAAGATCCGAATGAGCATCGGTCGGTAACTCTGATATGCCAATGGTCTTTGATCGGAGGTTAACTGAGTTGTTCGTTGTTGGTTGATAATAGCCAACTGTTGGTCGGTTAACCGATTGTGAGTCAACGTAATATGTTCATTCGGCCGATGTAAGGTCGGAGTCGGGGTCGGTTGTATTGTCCCAACAGTTATCCCTCACTCCCAAGTCCAAGGTGGTCCAACGTGTATATCATCACGTGGTCTATCATATTGGATGAAGGGGGTCGTCATATGTTGTCTCGAGTCCCGACTCAGCTGCTAGCCTTTATGAGTTTTTGGAATACGAGAGATCTCCAGCTGTTTTGCTGTTTCAATAGCTATGAAATCATTATTAGGCTGTCATTTCGATAAGATAATTCGACATCGGATGTTGTTTCAGGAAGATAATTCGGTATCGGACGATTTGATTCTAACTAGTAGATCTTGATCATATGTCCGAACATCATTGGGTTGGAGCTGTTCATGCGGATAAGGTGAGATGGCACGATCAGGAGCAAGTATGTCGATCCGTCCGACTAATGATCGGTCTGGATGTTGCCACGTGTCGTCATCTGATGAGATTCAGATTTGACCGATTTCATCTAGACCGTTAAGGGGTCTTATATATATGTAGTTGCTTTCAGCCAAACTTTTACTTTGCATTTTGTCACCATCCTCTACTGCGGAAGGTTCTGCCGGAAGATCACCCAATACCAGAGCTCCAGGTCTCTTCTCCGCCCTTTTTGGCTTTCAGATCAAGTTTTTCGCCCTTCTCCTTGGGTCCTTCTCTTCTTTGGGTTTTCATTTTAGGATTTTTTTCTCTAGTTTCCATCTTTATGGCTAGGGCTTTCTCTTCTCGGGATAGTCGGTCGAAGACTTCGATCGATGAATCTCCATTGGGTCTGAAAATAGAAGCTTCTTCCTTATCCGGGCCTAATGTTGAATGGCTCCGAGAGCAGTATCGTATCTCAGAGCAGTATCAGCTCTTCGCTCTTGGCTCTGACGGTCGGTGAACTCTCCTCCTCCGAGCCAAGTTGCATTCTATGTTGAAGATCTTCGGGCCGATCTTTGATTTTCGATTTCGGAGTTCATCCAGAATCTCCTTGACTATTACGGTCTCTGTCCTGCTCAGCTAGCTCCGAACTTCGTCTGGCTGATCATTAATTTTGTTTTGCTATGTCGGCTCATACCGACTGAGCCTCGCCCTTCTCTCTTTCAAACTTTCTTTGTCCTTCGTCTTCATCGAAGGCTAAGGATTGGTAGTTCTTCAATCTGAGAAAAGGTTTTGTTTCTTCTCCTTCTTCCTGGGGCTTCCTTCGTATTGGGATGATACAAGGACCGGCTCCAATGAGAATAGTCGGGTGGAGGTCGATAATCGAAAAGATTTCCATCGATTGAAGGACATGAAAGTTCCACCATAGAGAAAGCTGATGACCAAATAAGCTCTCTACGATGCCAGCCTTAGTTCGGTCACCTCCTTAGGTATAACATAATTGACCACTTCATTTTTTACTTTTGTTTGTTTTGGAACTGCACTGATTTTTTGTTCTGATTGCAGCTATGCAGCCAAGGGCACAAGTGTCGACTGTTGATATTTGTCAGCATGCTGCCAAGAAGAAGGCGGCATCTGAAGCTGGACCTCCGACCGTCGAAGGAGGTCGGGTAGTTACTCCATCTACCCGACAAGAAAATTCGATATTCGATCGGTGTCGATTTTCGAGCAAGTTTTGGCATTGTCAGCCCCGATAATGCTCCCTGAGGTGCCATCCACCGAAGATGTGGCAGCAAGAGAAGACAGAGCTGCAGCGGTACTGTCGGCAGTTCCATCAGCAGAAGTTAGGGTCGAGGTGGAAGTCACGATCGAATCAGAACAGTCCACGGTTGCGCCAACCATTCCGACAGCAGAACCTTCTTGGGCACAGTCGAGCGCTGACTTCCCAACATTCTCAAGCGCGCGGTTGCTGACCAGGGATCGGGGGAAGGTGCTAGCAACTTCGACCAATGACGGGTCGACTGCAAGCCTTGCGACACCCGTTGACATAGATGTTTTTCTCCTTTTACCTGATGATACTCAGAGTAAGTTCTTCAACATATATATATATATATATATTTTAATCTGATCTGACTTGATTCATCTTCTGCTTTCAATGGACACATGACATGCATGATCTGGAGGTCGGCTATCGGAAGATTGTCGACTTCTGTCGGTCATGGATGGACAAAGTGGCTGCCGCCAATACCGAGAAGATGGCTGCCCTTGATCAACTCCAGGCAGTAATTGAGCGGGAGGCAAAGCTTCAAGAAGAAGTCTCCCATTTGACCGCCGTTCTACAATCTTTTGGAGTCGAACTTGAGTGGTTCGCCAAAATATTTTGTCTCTTGAGTTGCGGATCAAAAGCAAAAATCACTCTATCCACCAGCTTCGATGAGAAAGGGATGGCTGCATTGATGAACTCGAAGCTGAACGTGAAAGACATCGAGCCACCCTAGAAAGGTTAGCATTGGCCGATGATGAGTCAGCTTTCACAAGAGCTGACGTAGAGTTGGCGAAAGCTGAAGCAGAGTCGGCAAGGGAAGCTCTGAACCAAGCCATCGAAAACTTCAAGAACTCAAAAGAGTTCAAAAAGAAATCCTCGAAGATGGGTTCACCTCTTATTGCGTCGGATACGAGGACGGTCGAGATACGATCAAAAATTGTACCCAAATCTGGACTTAAACAGCATTATCCCTCCTGCATCGGAAGATGAAGCTGTCGAAGAAGGGGCTGCGCCGACTGAAGACGTTGCACTGACTGCACCAGAAGATGTTCCAGTCATCGATGCTGTGCCGGGGCAAGAAGATGGAGACAACGACTAGTGATCGGTGTAATGTTTTGTTTCCTTTTGTAATCAGAAACTTTTGTAATCGAACTTTGGTCTAATTTTACAATCTTCTTTCAATGAATGAAATTTTTTTTTCTAAGTATAGATTCTTTGTTTCCTTGTGTATTTGCATGTCGTAGAATTATCATTTGACTATCGAATATTGATCGGCAAGCTGTACGTTCAATAATACTTGTAGAATTATTGTTAGTCTAATCGAATAGTCAAAAATCCATGGACATACTTTACCTTTTAGGTATCAGGATAAACGATAATAAGCTGAATATCCTTCGATCGATCGTAGTCGGATTAGTATGTCTAGTTATTTGATAATCGGTGGCAAACCGAATATCCTTCGATCGATCGTAGTCAAATCGATATAATTTCAATCCGATCTAGGTTGTATTGGCATAATATTCTGCTTAGTTAAAACTGAGTCGACATAAATAATCGTTCAACTAGAGTCAGCTTTTACAGTGAAAAATCGAAATATAGTCGGTACCGAGATATAATCGGTATGTCAGTTTTTACAGTAAAAATTGAGATATAGTCGATGTATCAATTTTTACAGTGAAACCAACATATAGTCGATAGGAATTGACCACCCATCTATCGGTCTACTATCACTTTGTAGTTGGTTGTAGTTAGCTGAAATTTGTGATTCTAAAATTTAATGTTTCATTCTGAATACTGTACATATAAACAACTTTATTGATAATACATCTTTAAGTTATCATCATTCCACATTCGAGAAATAGTTGTTCCCTCAAGGGTTTCCAGCCGATATGCATCTGGTCTAAATGTTTCAGTTATTCTGTAAGATCCTTTCCAATTTAGAGATAATTTTTTCTGATCCAGCGGTCTTAAGACTTCTGCTTTTCTTAGGATCAGGTCTCCTGGACGGAAGACCTTCGGCTTAACTTTTGTATTATAATATCAAGCTACTCTTTGCCGATATGCTGCCATCTGAATTTGAGCTTATTGTCAGACTTCTGAAAGTAGATCTAGATCGGTTCTCAGACATTTTGAATTGCTCGGCTCACTGTATTGTTCTACTCTTGTTAACGGTAGTCCAATCTCAAGTGAGATCATCGCTTCTGTTCCATAAGTCAGGTTGAATGGTGATTCTTCCATTGGTATACGAAAAGTCATTCGGTATGCGCATAAGATCGGATATAATTCTTTCACCCAAAGGTCTTTAGCTTTATTCAGTCTAGTTTTAAGTCCATACCGGATTGTTCGGTTTGTCACTTTCATTTCACCGTTAGATTGTAGATGGCCGATTGATGTGAGTTGATGCATAATGTGGAATTTGGCACAGAACTCCTTAAAGTTCTTATTATCGAATTATCGATTATTGTCAGTGATGATAGTGTGTAGTAGACCGAATCTGCATATGATTGATTTTTGAATGAAGTCTTCCATCTTACTTTCAATGATTTTTGCCAGAAGTTCAGCTTCCATCTATTTGGTGAAGTAATCGATGGCGACTACTGTGAACTTCCTCTGACCAAATGCCAGAGGAAAAGGACTAAATATGTCAACTCCCCATTGTGTGAAGGGCCATGGTGTAATAATCGATGTCAACTGACTAGTCGGTTGGTGTTGTATGTGTTGGAAATAGTGTCCCAAAGTCAATCGTCAGCCTGTTGACGGTTGTGCTAATTTTTAAATATGTACATAAATTATAAATTAATAAAAATTATTTGAATATTTTTCATCACAAATATTTCATCTTCTAATGAACTCCTATGTTGTGGTGAAGTCCTTAGGACTATTTAGACTCGACAAAGGAGGATTTGTCGTTTAGTCTTTAAATCAGTTCGCGACCAAATGATACGTTGTTACCAAGGACGACAACGTTTATCAAGCATAGATCGTTGTGTGCCATATAGGTTGGTTGTCCTCTTAACCAATGAGTGTGGAGACACTGGTATGGCATACAGGTAAGATGTAAGGGTACATCTGCACTGAACGTGACCGTCTCCGGAGCTATTTCTGCTGTCAAGATTTACTCCGATGGGATATGGGTATAAGTGTCCCTCCGACCTGAGACCGCCACGGTGACTTGCAAGCAACTCACTGCACTTAGGCACTGGACTACCTGAATTTCTAATTCAGTGACGGAAGGCTACTGGGTGTAGTCAAGTACTTGACTTGTCGGTGCGTGTGTCAAGATGGGATTGACCACTTCAGTTTAGGAGCTGTGTATAGTCATGTTTTAATTTAGCAAAATCTTGGCCAGGGTAGTCCTTGTGAGGAGTCACAGGACTGTTAGAGTTGAGCACGATTCGGATGATCTAATCAGGGTTGACAGTTTAACCCTGAGTCATCCTAAACACAGAGGTCAAAAGGATTATTATACAGTAACCATATTCACGTAGGTTCTGAGTGTTGCAATTACGATTTTTCGACCTATCCGATCGTCGGGTACCATTGCTAGATGGTCACTTCGATTAGTACAGAAATTGGTTCCTGTGCTACCGGCTTAGGTTCGAACCTGC
>KE506600.1:56648-77681 GCA_000441515.1 Elaeis oleifera | reverse complement strand
AAGTAGGTGCAAGGTTTCCGGTGAGTTCTCTAAAGTTTAGCCGGGTTCGGGAAGTAAGAAGGTGAGCTACGAGTGTCGTGAGCCCACAAAATCTTAGGAAGATCTTCAACATCCTCTCAAGCATGTCTGCTGATGATTCGGAGCGTCCGAAGAATTGACAGATATCGATCGAAGGAGTTCGATCAGCATCGGCCGTCAAAAGGGCTCTACAACGAGCTAGCACTCGTGAGGAGTCGATCAGATCGGGAGTTTCATGTGGATGATCCACAGAGACCAGACATGCTGTGTGACTGTATCGCGATGATCAGACTCTTCCGACAGTGATCAGATTGCGGCGATCTACTACCCGCACAAAGGTATTATGTTCTGAACACATTACAGTAAAGTGTTTACTATTCAAATTTGAATTTAAATTAAATACATGCATGATATATATCATATTTAGATCTTAGTGTAGGGTAAACTCATGTTAATTAATTAGATTAATTAATAATTTTACTGTAAAATAGTAATTTTGAAAAGTTTTAAAATTACCATTTACCCTGTACTGAATTTCGCTTCACTTGGCAGGTACTGTTAGAGTCGGCATCTACTATGGACAGTGAGGAGGTGCTGAAAGACTCTCCAATACATCCAAAGAGGCTCCAGGGCTGATAGGAGGGTTCGTGGATGCGGATTTGATGGAGACGTGGACATCCGATGGTCGACGATAAGTTTGTATTTAACCTATTTGGAGGTCCCATTTTGTGGAGATCATGCTTGTAGCCCATCATGGTGAGGAGATACTGAGAGACTCTTCAATACATCCAAAGAGGCTCCAGGGCTGATAGGAGGGTTCGTGGATGCGGATTTCGATGGAGACGTGGACACCCGATGGTCAACGATAAGTTTTGTATTTAGCCTGTTTGGAGGTCCTATTTTGTGGAGATCATGCTTGTAGCCCATCATGGCCTTATCCACGACTGAGGTGGAGTACATTGGAGTTATAAAGGCAGCGAAGGAGGCTCTATGGCTGAAGGATTTGGCATTGGAGATGGACCTCACACAGGAGGCCGTCAGGGTACACTGTGACAGTCAGAGTGCACTGTTACTTGCACAGAACTTTGTCTACCATGCTAGGATGAAGCACATTGATATCAGGTATCATCAGATCAGAGAGCTTGTAGAAGAAGGAGAGGTGGAGTAGGTGAAGGTCAACCCCAAAGAGAATCCAGCGGATGCACTGATGAAGGTACTTCCACGGGATAGCTTTCGAAAATGTATGACACTGATGTACTTGATGGACAGGATGGAGTTGGTTGAGGCCTTAGGGCATCAAGGTGGAGATTGTTGGGCCTTATGTGGTGCTCCCAAGGCTCAAGGGACTAAGGCTAAAGCCAAGGTTCAAAGTCCATGAGGTTGTCATGAGGTTTCTAGGGCTAGTTTGGGCCCTAGGACGAAAGGCTGTCAGCCTTTCGGATCTTGAGGTCCAGAGATTTTGGGCCTTGAGCGGCTAACTTATATTTGGGCTATGGTTGAGTCCAAACTTATGAGATTGGGTTAAGTCATGAGTATACATGGGTTTGAGTGAGCACAATCTTGTATTGAGTTAGCCAAGAGAGTTTTTGGGTTGGATCACATTGATCCTGTATATAAACATACATTATATTTGGACTTGATGGATCGAAAGAAATATAAAATTATTTTCTCCCTAACTTCTTTCTCTTCCTTTCTCTCTCTCTGGTCTTCTCCACATCCTAGAACCAAGAAACCTAGGGTTCTTGGCTACCACCCCAAAAAGGAAGAAAAGAGGCACTAGAAACCAGCGCCCCCCTTTTGTGCATGCCCCTATTTTGAGCGCCCCCTCTTAGCTGCTCCAAGAAGAGTTTTAGATCCTATATTTATTTTTGAAGGCTTCATCAAGAGTAGTTCTAGATCTCAAAAGGTGAATTTCAGATCTGGTAGAGAAGGGGTTCAAATCATAGAAAAAATCCTACTGACAGGATTTACAAGACTGCTGAAATCAGGAAGACTGTTTTATTTGTTTGATTGCTGGCCTTCAAGGGCCTCCACGATCTGATCCTTGCTGTTTCCTGACATCCACAATCTGGGGAAGCTGCTCCAATAATCCTCTCCCATATGGCCTAGCCTAAGGTGCCATAGATACTTTTGGCTAATCCTATCTCTAAGTCTCTTAGACCCTACGGTATTCACAGTTTGTTCATTACTATTAACACTCGCATCCATATACAAATGACAAAGATCATCAATCAAGAAAGCACGTGTAACAAATTTATTTTCAAAATAAATTACACACGTATCTTTAGTGAAATAAAAATTATAGTTATCCTGTGCCAGCACAGATATGAAAATTAAACTCCTACTGGCTACAGATACATAATAGCAGTCTTTCAAAATTAAACTAATCCCTAATGGTAATCGCAGAGGATAGGTCCCGATGGTCACAACAGTAATCTTGCTCCATTACCGACCCAGAGAATGATCTCGCCTTTCTTTAGCCCTCTAACTTTTTCAAGACCCTGCATAGAAGTGCCTAAATGAGCACTTGAACCAAATCTAGAACCCAATTAGAAGAAGAGGAAACTGTTAGATTAGGTCAATTACGAACAAGTCAGACATACCTTCAGAAGGCCCATCATTCTTTGGTTCTTCACAGTCGTCAGGTAGGCCGGACAGTTTCTTCTCTAGTAGCCTTCGACATTGCAATGAAATACTTTTCTTGTCGTTAACCTTCTTCGAACCTGCTTCTTGGGCTTGGCCTCATTCTTTTGCTTCTTTGCAGGCTTCTTTCTTTAGACTTTCTCTTGAAGGAAGCTCGCTCCATAGTCAGAATCGTACCTCTTGAACTTTTCAAGGTGCCTCAGCTGTCATCAATATATTCAATAATTCGAGCAAAGAGCTATCAATCTTATTCATATGGTAGTTCATAATGAATTATCCATATGAATCAAGAAGAGACTGGAGGATCAAATCCACCTGCAATTCCTTGTCCATGTTCATCCCAAGCTTCTGAAGCTCTTAGATGCCCTTGATCATTATCAAACAATGATCATTGATGGACTACCCATCATGTATTTTACTCTGAATAGTTTTCGAGAGACCTCAAAGCGAGCTGTGCGATTCTGCTCACCGTACAACTCTTGCAGATGAGTCAGCATCTCCTTGGCAGTCCTCATGTCTTCATGCTATCGCTGAAGATCATTAGACATGGATGCTAGAATGTAACATTTCATCTTATTATCCTCATCCACCCATTTTTTAAGTGCGGCTCGTTGATCAAGGGATGGACGAGCTGGTAACACAAGCGCATCCTGATCTAGGACATGGGTTAGTTTTCAGAACTGAGAATGATTTTCAAATTCTAGAGCAAGTCTTTATAGTTCATTCCGATCAACCTATTGTGTTAAGGATATGAGTTAAGGGGTTGGCACTCGACATGATTATCTACAGAGAGAATAATTTCTAGTTAGATATTTGTACTTATTAAATATTTATTCTAGAGACTTTAAAATAATAAATCTCTCATTATTTTTTGAATCTCCCATACTCCTCGGATGGAGAAATGGAAACCTATATGCAATTGATTTTTAGTGGATACTGTGGTCCCACTGATCCATACGCACCTCACCTAATAGTTATTGGTGAGCATAAATCAATGAGTGGACAACACCTTATCCATTGCTTCACTAAGCAAGATGTAGCAGGTTTGGTCTCTAAGTCCTGTGGCCTCACCTAACAGTTATTCACATATTTTTAGTTAAGTCAGACCCATCGTTTACCAGTGGGCACAAAGCCATCATTGAGATCCTCACCTAACAGTTATTGAGCTCAATCCTATCTCTATCTTTGGGCATCAAATGCCAATAGAGTAGTTGTACCTTCCCAATGCAATCGAACCACTGTAACCAGTCGAGAATGATCAATGCCAAGAAGGCACCCATATCTCTACAACAATGGAAGACCTCTAGACTTAATATTTAGCAAGGAGATTTAGATTTAGGTCTCTTCTAAATCGACAGATATGACATCCGACTGATCAAGTTCAGGTAAGCACATCCATATATCTGACCTACCTAGTCGGCATGGGTGAACACGAGTCAATAAGTAACCTAACACAAAACTGAATCTTTCAAAATGGCTAGGTAAGTTAAGATGAATAGGGGTTCCTCCATTGCTTTTCTTAAATACTAATAAATTGGTCAAGTCAGACAACGGAATCAATTAAATAACCACCATTTAGATACTTGTCTTAGACACCAAATTGATCGATTAGAATCGATCAGGTTAATCTATTGAAACAGGCCCAAACCACTAAGCCAAATTTAGTCTTAAGTCAATCAATTTGTATCAAAGTATGAATCGATGTGACCAACTATAACTAACTTAATTTTGAGCCCCTTTGAACTAATCCTAACCAACCATTGATTAGATTCAATTAACTGCTCAAAATCGATAATGGGTTCTAGCCTGATCTAATCAATTGATCCTAATTATAGTTTAACCATAAGATCCAATTTATTCAACCCATACCCACATGCAATAATATAATTTTTAGATTCTAAAAATATTTTTTAGATTATGTTTCATTGTATGCATTAGTGGCTTATGATCTTGAAATAGTTTCAGATCTAAACCTAATGTTATATGTCATATATATCAAGTTTTAGATCTAAACATTAAACATATATCACATATATATTAAATTGAAGATCTAAAATAAGAATTATACATATCAAATATATATATAAAATTAGATCTAAAATAATGATTAAAACATCTTGAAAATAGTTTTCAAAAAATCAGTTTGTATTAAACTAGGACAACCTTTTCAATATAGGGGGTAAACCCTACGCCAGAACAATCTTATACCAGTTCGATGAAAATTTTTAATCATTCTAATTTTAGATCTAACATGAATAAAAATATATTATATATATTAATTTTAGATCTAAAAGATTGATTTAAATATTTCAAAAATAGTTCTCAAAATCGATCAATCTTGTGCTAGGACAGTCTTTTCAATATAGGGGATAAATCCTATACTAGGACAACCTTATACCAGCACAAAATCAATGTTAAATCATCTAAACTTTTATATCTAATATTAAAAATTAGATTATACATATCTTAAGAATCAATGGCTCTGATACCACTGTTAGAAGATCGGGTAGGATTGCATGCATAGATTTTAAAACTTTTGAAGTAGCAGTAGAAACGATCTAGGTTAAACCCTTTAACCCCACATGCAATAGATCTAATCTATATTTATCTCAGCTTTAGATGTAAGACATGCATATAATCTAAAAATTAAAATAAAATTAAGATCGGATCTCAATACCTTGCACAAGTTGAAATTCACCGCAACTGATGATCTTAGATCTGAAGATTTTTGAGCCACACACGTGTCCGACCTCTATAGATATCTATCGAGATCAACTTTGAATCTTTCTTCTCATTGTAGATCATTCATCTCTAAGTAGGATCTCAACCTTTTGAACCTTAGATCAACTATTGATCTCTGACTGTGGTGTCAACACTTGAACTGCAAGCCTTTCTCCCTTTTGCTTGATGTACAAGAAACACCTTCACCTTGGGCGTGTGGGAAGATGGGATGCCCAACACTTGGGCACTGGAAAGAGAGGAACAAGGGATGGCATGGAGAAGGAGAGGAGGTGGTGATTTAAATTCTCAAAATTCTCTTTTCAAACCCTAGGAGACCATCTCCTTAAATAGGCCTTTCTTGATTCCAAATCGTTATCCAATTAGGCTAAAAGGGTTTGATCTTATCTCATAAGGTCTCTTACCTTTTAATCTGATTTTTTTAAAAAAATCAGATCTAATTGGAAAAGGCCCTTACCTCAAAAGCCAAGTAGATTTGGCACCCTCATCTTTTAAGGTAAGATGAGAGGATGCCACTTGATATTTAAGGCAAGTAGTTGGGGTGCCAACTCTTGGCACCCCCTTAGGGTTTTTATAGAAGAGAGGGGGCATGGCCCCTCTCTCTCTCTCTCCTTCCATGCCAAAGCAAAGAGGAGGTGGGCCCCTCTCTCTATCTCACGCCCTCTCCACGAGATGGCACCCTTGGAGTTTCCAAAAGGAGCATCCGCCATCTTTCTTTCCAATTATTCCTCATCTCATTTGGAAATAACAAGGAGAAATAAAGGATTAAGTTGCCAACTCATTGACTTGATCCAATCCTTTTAAGCCCTCAAATAGGTGCCCAGCTAAATCTAAATCAGAGTGGATTTAGATTAGGTTCAAGGCTATGGACTTGATTCAATCCTTATCTAATAAGGAATCGAAGTCCAGAGAAAATTAGGTTTAACCATGTGCTAGCATGGTTCTCATAAACCTAATAGGATTTCACTAAATCCTTATCCAATTTGAATTTCATAAGCCCAATTGGTTAATTCAAGATTAAATCCCTTAATGTGTGATCCCATAGGTTCTATTCTATCTAGTAGCGAGATATATTTTGATCTCCATCACAATATCATCAAAACTCTTTTTGATGGGTTGGAATAATTTCAGCTTTATCTTTTGAGGGTCATTGATTATCAAGATGACGCCTGATGAGTCCCACAATCTATCAGTGACACCTAGCAGTATGTAGTGGCAACCCATAGAATGAAAGTGTGGACTCCTAAGTGCGGTTATTGTATAATTCAGTTCTTCTATCGTGAGTTCCAACTTAATGGAGGTCATGAAAACTCATCAGACCCCATCATCAGTCATATGCTAGATTGGCTCGACTCAAGTTTACTTGTAAAATTTATGGAAACTCTTTTTAGTATTCATACTTGCTTTGGCCAAAGATTTTTTGAACTCAGTCTCGTAAATCACATAGGACTTCTCCTTTTCTACCAAGATCGATAGATTCTTTCTAAGTGCATCCTACTCCTAACAGTGAATCTGAACCTACTGTAGCCAACCTACACAGCAAGGATCCGAATAGTTAGGGACCAAGAGAACGTGCAGTCAAACTAAGTAGCCTCACTATGAATAATCGATAACATCACAAGTTAAAAGATCATTCACACTACTATAGCATCGAGATAACTATTGACGAATGAGTAGATATCCAAGTGATTTTTCATGTTGGTCATGCTCAGTGTAAGTTATTCTCTAACAACCACCTACACTCTCACCCCAGTGTCTCTACACTATAGACCCGAGACTCATCTGCCCATAAAAGAGGTGAACAATGCATCGATCTTAAATTGATTGATCATTATCCTCCGTGACGATCCTTTGATCAGGAGCATTTAGAAACTAACCACTAATTAATGTATGTCTCAAATTCTCAGCACCTTGAGAACATATAAAATTATTTTGTTAATTTTAGGATAAATCATGGACATATAAACATGATTAGAAAAGAAATCTTTTATTAATATAAAATATTACAAGTATAAAATTAAGTCCCAGAATTACAAAATGTATTAGCCAATAATTGGCTTCTAGGGCACTCATCTAACAAACTCCCATTTGACCTAAAGCCAATTGGCCATATACCTAAGACCCATCTTCTCAAGGTGAGCTTCAGTCTTGTACTGGCTGAGAGGCTTGGTCAACGGATCCGTCATATTTTGTGTGGAGTTAACTTTTTGCACCTCGATGAACTTCTTCTCAAGATATTCGCATATGATGTGGAACCGTCGCTCTATATGCCCGAACTTCTAGTGAGACCTGGGCTTCTTAGCAAAGGCTATGGTGTCATTGTTGTCGTAGTGCAATACAATGATATCTGATAGCATCACACGCAGCTCCATAACGAACTTCTTGAACCAAAGACTTCTTTAGAAGTTTCAGAGGCAATGATGTACTCGGCTTCCATGATCGAATGTACAATGATTGGCTGCTTGGAACTCTTCCAGTTAACCGCACCACTATTACATAAGAAATACATCCCGATGTAGACTTTCTATCATCGGCATCAGTTATGAAATTTGAATTGATGTATCCCTCCACTTTCAGCTCCGATCCTCCACCAAAGATCAATAACAAATCTTTAGTCCTTCTCAAGTACTTAAGAATATTTTTCATAGCAATCTAGTGTTCTTCTCTTGGATTCACCTGATATCTGCTCGTGGCACTCATGACAAGGGCTATATCACGTCATGTACATAACATGGCATACATAAGACTCCCTATTGCCGATGCATAAGGATTCTTGCTCATGTGCTGGATCTCCTCGGTGTGTCAGGGCACATCTTCTTGGAGAAATGAATGCCTTGTCTAAGGGGCAAAAGTCTCCTCTTGGAGTTTTCATGCTGAACCTCTTTAGCACCTCCTTTATGTACATTCACTATGAGAGTTCTATCATTCTCTTAGATCTATCCCTATAGATTTTTATATTAAGAATGTACGAAGCTTCTCCTAGATCTTTCATGGAGAATTCTTTTGACAATCATACTTTGATCGATGTTAGCATGGAAATATCATTCTCAATCAGGAAGATGTCATCTACGTACAATATGAGAAATATGATAATGCTCCCACTAACCCTTTTATATACACACGGCTCCTCATTTTTGATGAAATCAAATATTTTGATTACATTATTAAAGTGAGTGTTCCAACTCTGAGATGCTTGCTTGAGTCCATATATGGATCTTTGCAGCTTGTAGACCATGTGATGACTATCATTGGATGTGAAACCCAAAAGCTACTCCATATAGATATCTTCCTCAAGATATTCATTTAGGAAGGTAGTTTTCACATCCATCTGCCAAATTTCATAATTATGAAAAGCTGCAATCGTAAGCAGAGTGCGGATGGACTTTAGTATGGCCACGGACGAAAAGGTTTCATTATAGTCAATACCTTCGCATTGACTGTAACCTTTCACAACTAGCCTTGTTTTATAGATCTCTACCTTACCATCCAATCCAATTTTTTTTTATAAATCTATTTGCATCTAATAGGTACAATACCTTCAGGTAGATCTACTCACACACTGTTGCTTTCATGTGTACGCACGTTGGCTCAGGTCAAATTGGTATCAGAGCCATTTTCATGTCGGAGAGGGGATCTATTGATTTTCTTAGCCGTATAGAGAGCGGACCGGATAGTGAGCATGGTAAATCCCATGTTAGTCGAGGAAGGCATTTAGGGTGGTAAGTTGCAAATAGACTGTTGGTGTAATCTCTAGAGCTGGTATCCTTAGATCTCTTACCAAACCTCTAAAATCTAAAATGGGTGAGAAATTTAACTGATTCTGATCTGATGGTTATCCGCTTTGAAGATAATTCTGTTTCAATAATGTCTCAAAAAGATAAAATGAATAAAAAAATTGTAACCATTGAGGAGCTAGAAGATAGATTAGATGATTATAGCATAGAACTTAAATAAAAACTTCATTTGATCCCTAGGTAATATAAGAATAGATGTAAAACAAATAGCTAGATTAGTAGTTAAAGATATATTTGATACATATTTCGATGATAAATACTTAAGAATAGCTGATTTTTAGATAGATAGGGAACTACATAGTGCAGACTTTAATTCTATTAAAAATCAAAAGAAAAAAATAGTTTTATAAAATTTATAATAAAAAAAAATAAAATTTCATAAGAGAAGTATGGTTTGCCCAAATGAGGACTGAAGAGAGAAATATTTTTTTCTTTGACTGGTTTATAAAGTACTATCCTAGAGGTCTTGAAAATATAAATCCTAAATATCAAGAGTTTGGAATTAAGGTTCTATCTCAAAAATGGGTGATATCTCCATCTAAAAGGGAAAGACAAGATGCCAAACCCTGCTAGAATTTCTACTAAAGATCTAAAGGTTACTCCAAAACCTAGTAAGTCAATCATTGCTGTGAAGAAAATAAACACCAAACTACTAAAATAAGTACTAGTATGCAGAAGATTATAACTGAGAATCATAAAAAACTCTTTATGATAAATTTTGAGGATTTAAACAAGATAATGAACAACAAGACTGTAGGGATCATTCTCTTAATTGTAAAGAGACACAGATTGATAGCCTTTTAGAGGATAAGAGAGAATCTGAATTTGATTTGGATCATTATGACAATTTATTAGTAAAGATTGGTGACTTTTCTATAAAGATAGATACTATACCCAATTTGATGGATGATTTTCCCATAAAACATATGCTGAACCCAATCTCTTAGAAATTGAAATTGAAAATGATTCATCTAAAAAAATAGTAATTAAAGAGAACATTTTTGATGAAATTATTAAAATTATTTATGATTCTAAAGTTAATATGAATCCCATATCTACTGAGTCAAGTCAAGGCATCAGTCAATCAAAGGTATCGATTGAGAATGAAATTATTAAGGAGATCACTGAGGAAGAACATTCAGAGCTGACTAAGGAACTTTCAACACATGACCTTTTAGAAGCACAACTAGAAAAGGAGTTTTCAGAAGAATTAAATGAAATCATGTTAAACCAAGCTGATAAAACTCCTTCTAACGAAATATTTGAAGAAATACTTCTATATTTGGTCCTTGTACTTTTACATGTGATCTATTTGATTTAAAGATCAAGCTAGACTCTTTACCTGATTTAAAATCTTTGAATCAATCTACCTTAACCATTCATGCTCATCTAATAAATCTATTTTTTATGAAATTCTATGTTTCTCTAATGATGTGGAAACTAGTAGTCTCTTGGGAGTTAATACTTCCATAGGAATTAACAATCTCTTACTCTTAGAGAACCCTAAGGATAAGAGAATAGTTAGTAAATTACATATCTCAGAAAACATCAAAGATAAACCAATAATTCTTGGGATAATAAATCATTATCCAAGATCAGAGTTAGTAGATTCACAGTTGACAGAGACATCTGATAACTTATCCATTATTTATCCACCGAGAAAAACTCTTAATTGGAACTCTAATGGGCTTACAGATTATCATTGTTCTCAATTGACAAAATTACACTTGAAAGCATGTAAGGTTCAAATTTATTTACAAATTTCAGTTACTGAAACAATGATAAATCACTTATTAAAACAATTGGAAGATTGGGAGAAAATCTTTGTCCATAATTTAGATGTTGTTCAAAAAAAGTCTAAAGATAACGATCCTTTAGATTATCCTTTGAACATTATAAATAATCCACATGTAGATATTAATAGTAAATTAAGTAGCCCTAGGAGTAGTAATTTAGTTAAGTTTAGATGGTACAGAGATATTTACTTCGCTATATCTTTAGAACTATCTCCTTTAGGTCTAAAAGTTAATTTAGAAAATATAGATACCATCAATAAGACAGATAGAGTAATTCTTTCCAGCAGACTTGAATTGACTAAAGATCAATCTATAAAGCCACACAAAAGAAAGAGACGAACTATCTCTATAACTTAAAAAATCTTGACTATAAATTTGGATCTCAAATGAGTAAATTGTATAAAAGAAAATATAAAATCCAAAAGGAAGTTTGATAAAAGAATTAGAAAGATTCCTAAGAAACTGAATGAAAAATGGATTTGTGATGTTCTTTAACCTAAAAGATGGATATCACTTTAAACATGAAGCTTTGATAGATTCCAGAGCTGAGGTAAATTGTATTAGACAAGACTTAATCCCTTCAAGATACTTTGAAAATTTAATCAAAATATCCAAACTATCGAAGAAAAAATTTGAGAGTAAAATATAAGATCTCTAAAGTCTATGTATGCATAAGAAATTTTATATTGAAATATCATTCTTATTAGTTAAAACTCTAAAATAAGGAGTCATATTGAGAAACCCGTTCTTAGCATATCTTAAATCTTTTACCGTTACAAAGAAAGAAATCATTACACAAGACAACTAGAGAATATTATTTAAGCCTTGCTGTAATTCTAAAGAGTCATTAGCTGATAAACTTTTAAACAAGAAACAATTAAAACTCTTCTAAAAATGTTTTAGTTTTATAGCTAACTTATATACGGTACTTACCAAAATTCATCATCCTTATTTGATTGTTAAGTTTAAATTTGAGAAATTTATCTAGAGTGATAATAAAATCTTAAAATCAAAATACTATAACAGGATAACAAAAAGAGACTGGTGAGGAAAAGGTCTGGATTATGAATCCTCAATTCCACTAAAACACTCATATCCATATTTCTTTGATAAAAATATAAAATTTAACAAAAACTAGGGTAAAGAGTGAAATTATCTATCCTGCCTTATTCCATAACTTTCTTTAGAAAATATTTACTATTTAATGAAATATGACAAACTCATATATTCAATCAGAAGAAAGACTTTGAAAAGGCTATAAAGTCCCTAATTAATCATCTATATCTATAAGAGAATACCTTCTTAGTTGCAACTGAATATTATGAACTGATTCTGCCATACTTTTACAGGGAAGCATATTTTGAAATCTAATCTCCAAAAGATCAATTTTTCAAAGAGAAGGATCAGGTAAGCCAATCTTAAAACTATAGAACTCCCAATACTCCTACCACCTCTACCAGAGAGCCATAATGTCCAAATCTCTATATGATCAAATCAGAAGAAATCTTTTCCTTTGGAAGTACATGATTTAAACCTTAATATCCTTGACCTGATAAAAACTCTTCCAAAACAAAACTTTCATATTTCCAAGACAGGAGAAAAGATCGAGTTTATCATGAAGAAATTCTGACTCAAATCAAAAGCATACATGTTCATCACAACTATCAGCAGAATGGTGAGATTGCTTACTCTAAACTTCTCATACTAAAAGTCTTCTCTTTGAAAGATCGGGATCCAGAGCAGAACCCCAATTCTACTAAGACCTTGAGAATAAGAAACTATGGAGATAAAGAATTCAACTACTGGGATTACCAGAAAGCTTGGATCAATTTTTTTATATTCAAAACACAGAATACAGGCATTCATGGTTCATAAAATTCAAATATCAAAAAATTCTACCTATCTGATTTTATTATCATTAGTTGCTCAAATGTAAAATCATTCCAGACATACTCTCTGAAGATATGAAATCTGAAGTTCTCAAGAGATATCATAGTATTAATGACATTAATCTGATGAGGTTCTGCACTGAGACAGATCATCCTTGGATATTAAAGTGAGAGTTCAATATAAAAACTGATCAGTTTTCAATATTTTTAAGCAGAAAGATATACATGAAAAGATAGATTCTATTTGATGAAGACCTAATAAATTCAAGGATTTACATTAGAGAGAGCTTCAAGTGGAACTTCAAATTTTTATCCAATTCAACTATTAATGGACTCTACTGAAGAAGCCCTTAAAAGAGCTCCATCTTTTTATAAGAAGATCTATGAAAAATATTTTGAAAAAATTATGAACTACAAAATTTAGGAGCTTCTACTTCTAGAGCATCATCTAGAAATCAAAGTATAAAGGAAGAAGCAGAAGAAGTTTATATGATAGATGAAGATTTCTCCACTTATCATCCTGAAACAAGAACTAGAATATTCTTTTGAAGAAAAAAAATTTTTTTACTAACCTTCTATCAATTTTGGTAAATTTTTTTTTTGTAGGTACAATCTAGTAGCTCTTCTAGCCACTTCTACAACCAGATGACTACCACTATCCTCTGAAGACAACATGAACCACTATTACTCTAGAAGTTGGTTAAATTCTTAAAGATGGTTCATCTTTAAAAACTGATCTACATCAGGATCTAAAGACAACAAGTAAGCTACAAAAAGATTTCTGACATCATCACTATTCATCTACATGAAGATTTCTAACACTGTATGTTATAGAAAATTAGACTTAAAATCAATTAAGTTCCGACTTCGGTTCTGATTTTCAGAAACTTTCGGATTCCAAATCAATTGAAGTCCACCGAATTCCAAACCAACTAAAATCCGTATAGTTCTTTTCTCTATCTATAAATAACAAAGGAAGCTTTCGTTTTGAAGGGTAGAGCACAGGGAGGCAAGGCCGAGAGGGGTTTGATTCTGATAATAGAGTCCTTCTCCATTCTCCCTTCTTTCTTTCTCATCCTTTATCTTCTTCCTCCCAAACCTCCATTAAGCTTCTTCATCTCTCCATCTTCTCCACAACGTCTTCATCTCCTTCCTTTAAACTTTCTTTCATTTTCATTAATCTCCTCATTTGTTTCCTCCATTCTGACAACTCCATATGAATCATTTCCATTTCTTCCATCAAACATCACCACTTTCCATCCTCGTTTGCTTTCATCCACCAAATAAGCTTCCTCCATCTATTTATATTAAAAAATCCACCACTACTTCCCATTCTCCATTAACAATTCACTTTCACCTCCATCATTCTATCTTTTCATTAAATATTCCCTTCCATCATATTCTCCAAATCCTTCCCATTATAAAATTCCTTCTCCACTTCCATATCCTTTATTCATCCAATATAATATTCACTCTTCTCCTTTCCACAAGATTCCTCCACAGAAGTCCCAAACTTTGTCATTTGAGCCGTTAACTCATGTGAGTTTTTGTAAATAAGTATGCTTATGATGTGTTTACTTATGTATTAGTATATATTAGTGCTTGTGATTTGTATCTAAGTTTGCTTAAGCTTGATTAGCGTATATAAAGCTAGTACGATGTGTATTTCAATTTTATCAGACTCTATGTAAGTGTACTTTTATAAATAAAGCTCATTTTTTTTTATTTACTATTGTTAATTAGGTTTTAAGCTTTCTTTATGTTTAAGCTTATTACTGTTCATTACTATTCATAGTACTATAGCTGTACTGTAGCTAATTACTGTAGCATATGAACTATACAGTACTATAACAGAAATACTATACAGTACTATTGTGTATTATAGCATGTTACTGTAGCACGATGGTAAACAACCGGAATACTACCGAGACTGTAATGGAAACAACGGATCAGTCTCTTAAGGGTAAATAACCTTAAGGTTGGTAGAGATTGTGAAGTAAACAATGGATCAATCAGGATAAAAATCCAAATACCACCTGTAATATGTTATAAGGTTGTACTAAAATATAGTGTAATCTATCGTGCAATCGCGAAGTAAACAATAGAGTAATTATATGCTATTAAATTAGTTAAAGTACTCTATTTACTTTAAACTTTATTTACTTTTTGTTCCATTGTTTAAGTACTATACGTTATTTATTTTGCTAGTCTTATCTTTCTTTTGTATTAAGCAGTTTTATTTATTTAAGTTTATCTTCTCTTAGTTAAACTTAGTTCTGTATATTTTACTTTATTTCTATTTTATTTACTACTTTTTTTTAGTTAAATTTTATTTCTGTTAGTAGTCTTTTCATTCTTGATTTGCTCTGCACTTAGTTTAGTTTGTTTACTGCAGCTAGTTAGCAGTTAGTTTGTTCGCTCTGTTAGTCTTATTTACTGTAGTTAGTCATAGTTTAGTTACCTTTAATTTTAGTTAGCTTATCTTTAAGTTTGTTAATGATAGCTTAGCAATTTACTCAATCATATAGTTTACTCAGTAATTTAATTATTTATGTTCTTTGCTTTATACTTTGTCTTATATTAGCTTGTCTACTTGTAATCTGGATAATTTAGCTATTCAAAGTTTATTTATCTGAGTCAGTTAAAGTTTATAGTTTATGTTCTCTAGTCTATATTTAGTTTCTAGTTTATTTTTGTTACTAACTTATATCTTCATCTATGCTTCCATTAACTTATGTTCCAGTTTATAATTAGCTTAGTTTGCATTCGACTTAGTATTCCACTAACTTGAGCTTTAGTATGCTTTGATTTGTGTTTTAATCTTTCATTAGCCTGAGCCTTAGTTTAGATTTACTTTCATCTTAGTATTTATCATATCCTTCACTTTGTTTCTTATAGGATTTGCTCTAGTCTATCCTATATTTCCTCTGTATGTCTATTTGTTAGTTCTTTATCTTGATTTCTTATGTCTATCTACTATCTGTTTAAGTAGTATTATCTATAGATTTTATCTATAGGCTTGACTTCAATTACTCCTCAATTATTATCATTTTGCTTTTACGCCTGGATTCCAGACTGTTTGTTATACGGTGCATGCAGGCAGTATTGCATACCTTATAGTTCGTCTATCCACCTACTGCTTCTTTGTGTACGCACGTAGCCTATCCATTTACTGCTTCTACGTGTATGCACGTAGCTTTTACTGCTGTGTCACACTGTTGTGACAATATACTGCTGGGTGCTGTGATACTTCCGCCTCGTGGTTATCAGGATTTCTGATCTGCGTCAGTAGAGTCCATTAGGACTTGCGAAATATCATACCTCTGTGGCTACGACCCACTCACGCACTGCTGCTTCCATGCGTAGGCTCATTGGCCCGAATCAAATTGGTATCAGAGCTATTTTTTATATCGAAAAGGGAGCTATCGATTTCTTAGCCATATAGAGAGCAGACCGGACAGCAAGCATGGTAAATCTCATGTTAGCTGAGGAAGACATTTAGGGTGATAAGTTATAAATCGACTGTTGGTGTAATCTCTAGGATTGGTATCCTTAGATCTCTAGCCAACCTTCTGAAATCTGAAATGGATGAGAAATCTATTTGAATCTGATCTGATGGTTATCCACTTTGAAAATATCTAAAAAAGATAAAATGAATAGAAAAACTATAATTATTGAGGAGCCAATTAATAGTCTACATATTTATAGAAATTAATTAGTAATATAAATATATATTTATAAGATTTAAGATAAATTAGTTTAAATAGAATAGATATAAATAGATAGACTAGTTAGATATATCTAAGCATATATTTAGAAATTAGTTAGCTGATTCTCTCTATATATTAAAATGGATGAAGATATCGGAGCTTATGATATAGAGGACTGGAAATAAGATATTCAAGATGATATAGAATCCATCTATCCTGAAGAAATAAAAGATGAATTCTATCCAGAAGAAATTAATGTAGAAATCTTCTCCCCAGAAGTGCTTGAAGAATCTAATGGAGAAATAGAAGAACAGTCCTTTAATTATTATCCTCAAGATCTTGAAAGAACAGAACTTAGACTTAAAGATCTTGGGATAAAGATACTCTTTAAGTCGAGAAAAATCTCACCTTCTAAGTCAAGAAAACCTCATCGAGTAAAACCTTGCTTACTAGGCTTCAAAAATCTGTCTATTGTCCAACTATATCTTCAAACAAATCTTCTATTACTTGGAGAAAATAAAAATAGTATTAAAGAATATAGTGTAGAACCTACTATAGATATTTATATGATTCAGATAAAAAATTAAAATTAAATAAAAATTAGCTAGATTAGTTTTGAATACTCCATGTGGCTCTTTTATTGACTCTAATATTATAGAAATTACTGAATTTCTTGTAAATAAAGAACTACTAAGAGAAAACTTCAATTTTGATAAAATAAGATAGAAAAGAGTGGTTCTTGGATACCTATAATAAAAGAGAAAGAGAGTTTATAAGAGAAATATAGTTTAGCCAGATGAGGGCTGAAGAGAGACATATTTTCTTCTTTGACTGGTTCGATAAATATTATATCCAAGGTCTTAAGGAAGCTATTCCTAGAACTCAAAAAACTGTGATTAATAGGATAGATGAATCATGGAAAGATTGTAGAAGCTTTAAAGATGAACTTGTTTCTAAGATAACTTAAGAAATAAAGGTCCAATTGAGGTTTCTACCAATAATCTTGATCAAATCACTAAAGTAGAAACTCTTCTTGAGAAAATTACTGAACATCTAGACTAGGTTGAGGAATCGAAGGACTGTATGGATCATTCTCTTAACCTTAAAGAAACTCAGATTGATAGCCTTCTAAAGAAATTTGAAGTTGATTGGGATAACACTGATAATTCATTAATAAAAATTGATGATTTTCCATAAAGATCGATAATATATCCAATCAGATTGGTGTCTCTTCTATAATTGAAACTATACCCAATCTCATAGAAGTTGAAACTAAAAATGATTCATCTGAAGAATCTGATAAAATCTTGACTAAAGAAATCCTTTTGATGAAATCTTTGAAATTGTTCATCATCCCGATACTGATTCTAAAGTTAATCTGAATTCTATATCTTTATTAAAATCCTCTGAGTTAAGTCTAGGCATCAGTCAATTGAAGATATCAATTAAAAATTATGATGAAAGTAGTAAAAAAATTATTAAGAAAAATAACTGAGGTACTTCCAACACCTAACCTCTCTGAAGTATAATTAGAAAAAAATTCTTAGAAGAATTGGATAAAATTATATTGAATCAATTTAATAGAATTTCTTCATATAAAATTTGTATAAAAAATATTTCTACATCTAATTTATGTGATTTAAAAATCAGGCCAGATTCTTTAAACTAGTCGATCTTAACCCCATCACTCTCATCTAGTAGGTCTAGTTCAATCTCTTTGTCTGAAGAAATTCATGAAACATCATATTTCTCTAAGGATAAAGAAATTGATAGTTTTTAAATTAATAAACTTTAAGAACTAGTAATCCTTTAGGAATTAGTACTACTATAGGAATTAATAATTTTCTAGACTCAAAAAATCCTAAGGATAAGAGAATAGTGAGTAGGAAAAGTATAGTTAGTAAATTATCTATCCTGAAGAGTACTAAAGATAACCCAATTCTTAAGTATAATCTAGTCCCTAGGACAATAAATTATTATCCTAGACTGACCATGGTGGATCTACAGTTGATAGAAATCCCTGACAACTTATCTACTATCCATTCTAAGAGAAGAACTCTTGGTTGGAATCCTGATGGACTTACAGATTATCATACTGTTAATAGATATCATCAACCAATAACGAAAGTCTGTAAAATCCATTATTATACACATTCTAATTGGCAAGACAATAATAAATTATCTGTTAAGGCAATTGAAAGGTTGTTCTACTAATCCAAAAAAATTGTGAATATTATACAGAAAAACTCTAAAGACCACTATCCTTTAAATTATCCTCTAAACTTCATCAATAAAATTGGTGCAAATATTAATAATCAGTTAAGTAGTATTAAGAGTAACAATTTAGTTGAGTTTAGATGGTATAGAGATACTTATACTACTATATTAGGCTTAAAAAATTTCTTTAGAGCTATTAGAGTTAAAACATTATTTGCCATATTAAGATCTTTTTAGGATTTCCTTAAAATTATTATCTCTAAGTTTAAAGTTAATCTAGAAATAGCTTCTTATTCCCAGAAAAAGATCAAATTAGATTAAAAATGAAACTAACATCAGTAAGTTAGACAGAATATTTTAGTAGATAAGTTTGAATTGACTAACAACTTAAGGATAGAAGATCAAACTAGTAAAGAAAAATAAATAATCTCCCTAAGTTAAAAGACTTCGGTTATCAATCCTGACCTCAACCAGATAAATCATATATAAAGAAATATAAAAGCTTCAAAAGGAAGTTTGATAAGAGAGCCAAAAAGATTCTTAAAAGATAGAATGAAATGAATCATTATCATTTGATAAACTTTAAGATAAGCTATAATACCTCTGAGATTTTTATTTGTTCAAGAAAATATTACTTCAAAAATTATAAAAGTTCTTTGATTAAGGAAGATCTTATTATAATATCTTGGGCAATATATAAGTTTTCTTTTACTAATATAATGTTTATCCCAGATAATATACTTTATCAAGACAACATCAAAAAGGAAGAAAAATAGATGATTGACGCAAGCAATTCAGATCAATATATAAAGAGAAAAGGTAAATTTGTAAGAGCTGCTCCAGGTACATATAAAAACTATCTTGCTATAAAAAGAGAAATTCTTATAATCTATCAAGCCATTTCAAATATTTAAGAAGTATAAATTGAGCAAGAATTGCAAAAGAATATCAATTGTAAAAATTTGGCTTCTAACAAATATTGGTTATACAGCAAGAAAATTTTTCATAAATAAATTATTCTCTAACCTTGATCCAAGATTTTGTAGAAAAATAGATCATGCAAAGAAAATACAAAATAGAAGAACTGCTCTTGAGAAAGAAAAATTCTCTCAAAATTACAAGCCAGAACTTTCTCAAAAGAATTATGATTTGGTTAACAAAGTATGGAAAACTCATCTTTTAAACCAAAGAAGAGATTTTAGAAAAGCCATGACAGCTCTTGTTGATCACTTATCCGAAAAAAAATTATCTTTGATGATGCTAAAAGAAAAATGAGAGTATCTGACGAACACTCAAATCAAATTATACCTGACTTGGCTACTATTCTCAAAGTTGAGACACCTATGACCAATAAGCAAAAAAGACTTAATTGCTGGAAAAGAGCTCAGGAAGTTTTAACTAAGGAACTCCTAGAAGATATTTTCCAAAAGACAACTTAGCCCAATGAGATGAAAGAACTGCTTAAAGAATTGTAAATTTCTTAATAGATGGACATGATCTATTTGTAGAATTATATTTTCTGATAGATGGTTGAAGTTTTCTCAAGTTATATCTTTCATTAATCAATGAGTATGCTAAAGAAGAACTCAGAGCCTTATATAAAAATTGGTACAAGTGATGTCAATTGATCCTTTTGCCAATTTATATATGTTTCCAGTAGTGGTTAGTGAAGTTCTATATGAAATAGGAAAGATATACAAAAATCTGTTAAAGGTTATAATTTTCAGTGGCATTGAAATCAGAGATATTGGAGTAGTAAATTATCCCTTCCAAATGTATGAAGTTAGCATCTTTGAAGAGGAAGACTATATTACATTGTATGATACTGATAAAGAAGAGCTTCCAAAAGATTTTAATTTCAAAGAACATCAAGAAAACTCTATTAGAAGTCTACTAGAGAGCTCAAGAAAAGAAGACTCAACGATGATGGACTGATGGGCGAATTTGGGTAACTACCAATCTTCCAACAAGAATACCAGTTCAAGAGGATCCTCAAGATCTTTTATGCAAAAAAAAATCATATCCAGAATGGAGTACTCTTCTCAACTTAAAAAATTATTTTAAAAAAATTCAAAGCCAAAAATTATTAAAGGAGTCATATCATGCTTAAAGATTGAAGAAAAATTCAGAAATGACTGCAGACAAATAGACATTCACCTATATTATGGCCCAAAAAGTTGAGCTAGACAACTTTCTCTAGTACTCAACCAACTCACTCTAAAAGGTT
>KE506600.1:27774-41871 GCA_000441515.1 Elaeis oleifera | reverse complement strand
CCAGTAGCGGAGCCATGAGTGCACTTGGAGCAATCTAACAGGCACCTGCAGGATCTGTCTCGAAAAAGTCTGGACGGGTGCCACCTGTCGAGAACTTCGGCTGAGGGTATTTTTATACCCAACAGAAACTATACCCAATCTCCTAGAAATTAAAATTGAAAATTATTCATCTGAAGAATCTGATAAAATCTTGATTAAAGAAAATCTTTCTGATGAAATCATTGAAATTGTTCATCATCTCGATACTGACTCTGAAGCTAATCTGAATTCTATATCTTTATTAGAATCCTCTGAGTTAAATCTAGGCATTAGTCAGTTGAAGGTATCAATTGAAAATTATTATAAAAGCAATGAAGAAATTACTAAGAAAAATCATCTAGATCTAACTAAGGTACCTCCAACACCTAACCTCTCTAAAGTACAATTAGAAAAAGAATTCTTAGAAGAATTAGATAAAATTATCTAGATCTAACTGAGGTACCTCCAACACCTAACCTCTCTGAAGTATAATTAAAAAAAATTCTTAGAAGAATTAGATAAATTATATTGAATCAATTTAATAGAATTCCTTCATATGAAATTTATGGAAAAATATTTCTACATCTAATTTATGTGATTTAAAAATCAGGTAAGATTTTTTAAACCAATCGATCTTGACCCTATCACTCTCATCTAGTAGGTCTAGTTCAATCCCTTTGTCTGAAGAAATTCATGAAACTTCATATTTCTCTAAGAATAAAAGAATTGATAATTTTTAAAATTAATAAATTTTTAGGATTTAGTAATCTTTTAGAAATTAGTACTGCTGTAGGAATTAACAATTTTCTAGACTCAGAAAATCCTAAGGATAAGAGAATAGTGAGTAGAAAAAGTATAGTTAGTAAATTATCTATCCTGAAGAGTACTGAAGATAAACCAATTGCTAAGAATAATCTAGTCTCTAGGACAATAAATTATTATCCTAGACTGACCATGATGGTTCCATAGTTGATAGAAATCTCTGACAACTTATCTACTATCCATTCTGAGAGAAAAATTCTTGGTTGGAATCCTGATGGACTTATAGATTATCATACTATTAACAGATGTCATCAATCAATAATGAAAGTCTATAAAATTCATGATTATTCACAAATTTCAATTGCCAAGATCATAATAAATTACAGATAATTGAAATGATGTTCTACTAACCCAAAAATTATGAATATTATACAAAAAAGCTCTAAAGACCACTATCCTTTAAACTATCCTCTGAACTCCATCAATAAAATCAGTGTAAATATTAATAATCAGTTAAGTAGTATTAAGAGTAATAATTTAACTGAGTTTAGATAGTATAGAGATACTTATACTACTATATTAGGCTTAAAGAAATTTTTTTAGAGCTATTAGAGTTAAAACATTATTTTGCCATATTAAGATCTTTTTTAGGATTTTCTTAAAATCATTATCTCTGAGTTTAGAAGTTGATCTAGGAATAGCTTTTTTATTTTCGAAAAAGATAAAATTAGATTAAAAATGTAGGAAACATTAGTAAGTTAGATAGAATATTTTAGTAATAAGTTTGAATTGGATAACAACTTAAGGATAGGAGATCAAACTAGTAAAGAAAAAATAAATAATCTCCATAAGTTAGAAAATTTTGGTTATCAATCCAGACCTCAACCAGATAAATCATATACAAAGAAATATAAAAGCTTCAAAAAGAAGTTTGATAAAAGAGCTCGAAAGATCCCCAAAAGGAAAGGCAAAATTTTTTGAGACTATAAAATAAGTACTGCTAACAAATAATACAATAAATATATAAGAAAATATCTAACTGTTAATAATATAGATAGATTTAGGAAGAAATCTAATAATAATCGATTTAATTGCTTCTTTAAAAATTTTATTAGAGATTTTATCTATAACCTTAAGATCCTAAAATTTTTTTAGAACAAGATAAAGTCTCTATCTAAGCTACAGGGTTCAGATCTCTATAGAAAACTTGAATTGGTAAATGAATACTAGAAGAAGAATTCTATTATAATTTTGCCCAGAAGAATCCTTTAAATTATTTTCTAAATTACAGAAATAAGGATACCATCAAGATAAGGAACTTCTCCTAAAAGAGCTCTAGAATTAATCCTTAATCCTTCTGATACTCACATTTTATTTTCAAGGATTCAAAAAAGAAGAAAAAGGGAAAGCCCCTTTGTATGATGAACTTAGTAAAGATTTCAAAGCTGTGAAATCTTTCCATTCTGATCTTCTCCAAGAAATATGTTCAATAATTTATAAAGCATGGGATGCTCATCTATTCTGATCTAAAAAGAAGTTTCTTCACCAAATAACTAGTCTAATCAACCACTTGGCAGAAAAGGAACGTTCTTTTAAAGCTATCAAAGAACATATTTGGAAAGTTGGAAGACAGATAACACAACCTACCTCTGAACTAATTTTTTCTATAATCTCTGTGAAATATCAGAGATGCCAACCATGATTAAGTTCAAAAGACTTGATTATTGAAAAAAGGCACAAGAAGTTTTAAATTCTGAACTCCAAGAAGACATCTATCAAAAAGCAACTCAGCTTGATGAATCAAAGAGACTCCTAGAAGATGTACAATTATTTTAGATAATTGGACTTATCCCAAGCTCTTTCTATCCCTAATCAATATACTGACCAGACCAGAAAAAATCAGAGCTTTATATAAAGGGCTTGTAAAGCTGATCTCGATAGACTGTGCCATATCATATAATATGTTTCCTTCTATTATTGCCACTATACTAAGAGATGTAAGAAAAATTGAGAATATCTTGAAGCAAAAATATACAGTGGTATAGAAGAAAGAAGATAGGAGGTATTAAGTATCCTTTCCAAATCTACAATATCACTACTCTTGAGGATGTGGATAATCAAGTAGGATTTCGATCAAGAATAACAAAAGAAAAGAAGAAATCTGTCAGAAACTTTGATCCATCTACCAAAGACTTCGATCCAAAAATTTATGAAGTAATATCATATTTAAAAGTCTATTGGGCAGTCAGAAAACTACAACAACAGAAATGCTGGACTGATGGGCAAATTTGGATAACTACCAATCTCCCAACAAGAATACCAATTCAAGAGGATCCTCTAGATCTTTTATGTAGAAAAAATTTATATCTAGAATGGAGTACTCTTCTCAACTTAAAAATTATTCTGAAAAAATTCGAAGCCAACAATTATTTAAAGGAGTCATATCATGTTTAAAGATTGAAGAAGAATTCCGACACGACTACAGACAAATAGACATTCACCTATATTATGGCTCAAAAAGTTGAGCAAGATGAGTTTTTCTAATACTCAACCAACTCACTCTAAAAGGTTGAGTAGTAAAAAAAAAATACTAACCTTTCTACCAATCTTTTGGTAGAAAATTTTTCTTTACAGGTACAATACAGTGGCTTTTCTAGCCACCCCTACAACTAGATGACTACCATTATCCTCTGAAGACAACATGAACCATTATTACTCTAGAAGCCAGATGATTCACTCTCAAACTTAATCTACATCAGAGTCTAAAAGATGACAAGCAAGCTACAGAAAGATTCCTAACATCACTACTATTCATTTACAGAAAGATTTCTGACACTGTACGAAAAAGACAAAATGCTACAGGAATGCGGACTTAAAATCAATGAAGTTCCGACTATAGTTCTGACTTCTAGAGACTTTCAGATTCTAAGATAGTTGAAGTCCGTCAAACTTCAAACCAACTGAAGTTTGCATAGTTTGACTGTAGAATACCTTCCCTCGCCTATAAATAACAAGGAAGGCCTTTGTCCGGGGGTAGGCCGAGTGCAGGGAGGCAAGGCCAAGAGGGTTCGGTTCTGATGATAGAGTTCTCCATTCTTCCTTCTTTCTCTTCTCATTATTTATCTTCTTCCTCCCAAACCTCCATTAAGCTTCTCCATCTCTCCATCTTCTCCACAACGTCTTCATCTCCTTCTTCTAAACTTCCCTTATTTTCATGAATCTCCTCATTTGTTTTCTCCATCCCAACAACTCCACGTGAATCATTTCCATTTCTTCCACCAAACATCACCACTTTCCATCCTTGTTTGCTTTCATCCACCAAACAAGCTTCCTCCATCCATTTATATTAAAAAATCCACCACTACTTCCCATTCTCCATTAACAATTCACTTTCACCTCCTTCATTCTATCTTTTCATTAAATATTCCTTCCATCACGTTCCACCAAATCCTTCCCATTATAAAATTCCTTCTCCACTTCCATATCCTTTCTTCATCCAATATAATATTCACTCTTCTCCTTTCCACAAGATTCCTCCACAGAAGTCCCAAACTCTATCATTCGAGACGTTAACTTATGTGAATTTTTATAAATAAGTATGCTTATGGTGTGTTTACTCATGTATTAGCATATATTAGCACTTATAATTTGTATTTAAGTTTGCTTAAGCTTGATTAGTGTACATAAACTTGTACGGTGTGTATTTCAATTTTATCAGACTCTATGTAAGTATACTTTGTAAATAAACTCATTTTCTTTCATTTTACTATTGTTAATTAGGTTTTAAGCTTTCTTTATGTTTAAGCTTATTACTGTTCATTACTATTCATAGTATTATAGCTGTACTGTAGCTAATTACTGTAGCATATGCACTATACAGTACTATAGCAAAAATACTGTATAGTATTGTTACGCATATAGCATGTTACTGTAGCATGATGGTAAACAACCGAAATGCTACCGAGGCTGTGAAGTAAACAACAGATCAGTCTCTTAAGGGTAAATAACCATAAGGTTGGTAGTGATTGTGAAGTAAACAACGGATCAATCAGGGTAAACAATCTGAATACCACCTGTAACATATTATAAGGTTGTACTAAAAATATAGTGCAATTTATCATGTAATTGTGAAGTAAACGATAGAATGATTATATGATATTAATTAGTTAAAGTACTTTATTTATTTTAAGCTTTTATTTATTTCTTTATATTGTTGTTTATGTACTGTACCTTGTTTTATTTTGCTAGTTTTATCCTTTCTTTATATTAAGCAGTTTTATGTTATTTAAGTTTATCTGCTCTTAGTTAAATTTAGTTCTGTATATTTTACTTTATTTATATTTTATTTACTATATTTTTTTAGTTAAGTTTTATTTCTGTTAGTAGTCTTTTTATTCTTGGTTTGCTCTACGCTTAGTTTAGTTTATTACTGCAGCCAGTTAGCAGTTAGTTTGTTCGTTGTTAGTCTTATTTACTGTAGTTAGTTGTAGTTTAGTTTATCTTTTATTTTTAGTTAGTTTATCTTTTAAGTTTGTTAATTATAGCTTAGCAATTTACTCAATCGTATAGTTTACTTAGTAGTTTAATTATTTATGTTCTTTGCTCTATACTTTGTTCTTATATTAGCTTGTCTACTTATAATCTGGATAGTTTTAGCTATTCAAAGTTTATTTTATCTTAGTCAGCTAAAGTTTATAGTTTATGTTCTCTAGTCTACATTTAGTTTCTAGTTTATATTTTGTTACTAACTTATATCTTCGTCTGTGCTTCCATTAACTTATGTTCTAGTTTATAATTAGCTTAGTTTGCATTTGACTTAGTATTCCACTAGCTTGAGCTTTAGTATGCTTTAGTTTGTGTTTTAATCTTTCATTAGCCTGAGCTTTAGTTTAGATTTACTTTCATCTTAGTATTTTATCGTATCCTTTACTTTGTTTCTTGTAGGATTTGCTCTAGTCTGTCCTATATTTTCTCTCTGTATGTCTATTTGTTAGTTCTTTATCTTGATTTCTTGTGTCTATCTACTATCTGTTTAAGTAGTATTACCTATAGGTTTATTTATAGGCTTGACTTTCATTACTCCTCAATTATCATCATTTTGCTTTTACTCCTGAGTTTTGGATTGTTTGTTATATGATGCATGCGTACAGTATCGTATACCTTATAGTTCGTCTATCCATTTACTGCTTCTATGTGTACGCACGTAGCCTATCCATTTGTTGCTTCTACATATATGCATGTAGCTCTTACTGCTGTGTCACATTGCTGTGACACTATACTGCTGGGCACTATGATACTTTCACCTCATGGTTATCGAGGCTCCTGATCTGCATTAGAAGAGTCTACTAGGACTTACAAATATCATACCTTTGTGGCTCCGACCCACTCATACACTACTGCTTCCATGTGTACGTGCGTTGGCTTGGGTCAAATTGGCTCTGATACCAATTTGACCCGAGCCAACGTGCGTACGCATGGAACCAGTAGTGTATGAGTGGGTCGGAGCCACAGAGGTATGATATTTCACAAGTCCTAACGGACTCTCCTGACGCAGATCAGGAACCCCCGATAACCATGAGGTGGAAGTATCATAGTGCCCAGTAGTATATTGTCATAGCAGTGTGACATAGCAGTAAAGTCTATATGCATATATGTAGAAACAGTAAATGGGTAGGTTACGTGCGTACACGTAGAAGTAGCAAATGGATAGACGAACTATAAGCTATATGATACTGTCCGCATGCACCGCATAACTAACAGCCCGGAACCCAGGAGTATGACAGCAAAATGAACTATGATAGAGGAGTAAAAGAGGTCAAGATTACAGATAATACTACTATAATAGGAAACAAGGTAAAAGACTAACAGTTAAACCTATAGAATGGAGATGAAGGAAGGTCAGACTGACAACCACTCAACTTAATAGGATATAAATAAGGCAAAAGCTAATAAAATCTAAATACTAAGTTCATAAAATAAACCTAAATTAAGACATAAGCTATACAAGCTAATGGAAGGCTAAGGCAAACTAAGATGCAAACTAAGTTGATATAAGAAATACAAATTGAAACATAAACTAACAGGAAGCTCAGTCAAGCATAAGCATAAGCTTAAATATGAGCTAATAACTAAATATAAATTAGAGAACATAAATTAATAAACTATAAATTTTAATGGATTAAGATAAACTAAACTTCTAATAGCTAAAACTATCCAGATTATAAGTAAACAAGCTAATATAAAGGCAAAAATCAGAGCAAAGAACATAAATACAATGAATAAACTATAGAGTAAAGTTTTTAGGCTATTAATATAAACTATAAACTATTAAGTAAACTACTAAGCTATAATTAACAAACTTAAAAGATAAACTAACTAAAATTAAAAGATAAAATAAGGCTAACAGAGTGAACAAACTAACTGCTAACTGGCTGCAGTAAATAAACTAAACTAAGTAAGCACAGAGCAAACCAAAATGAAAAAGACTACTAATAGAAAGAAATAAAACTTAGCTAAAAAAATATAGTAAAATAAAACAAAGTGGAATGTATAGAATAGAACAAAGAAAATAGACAGAACTTAAATAAGAGCAAATAAAAGATAAAAAACTAATAGAATGAAATAAAGTACAGTACTTAAACAACAGAATAAAGAAATAAACAAAAGCTTAAAATAAATAGAGTACTTTAACTAATTAAATAGCATATAATCACTCCCTTATTTACTTCATGATTGCACAATAGATTGCACTATGGTTTTAGTACAACCTTATAACATGTTACAGGTGGTATTTGGGTTATTTATCTTGATTGATCTATTGTTTACTTCACAATTTTTACCAATCTTTGGGTTGTTTACCCTTAAAAGACTGATCCATTGTTTACTTCACAGCCTCAGTAGCATTTTGGTTGTTTACCATCGTGCTATAGTACGTAACAATACTGCACAGTATTTCTGCTATAGTACTGCACGGTGCATATGCTACAGTAATTAGCCACAGTACAGCTACAGTACTATGAATAGTAATAAACAGAATAAGCTTAAATGTAAAGAAAGCTTAAAACCTAATTAGCAATAGTAAAATGAAAGAAAAATGAGCTTTATTTACAAAAGCACACTTCATAGAGTCTGATGAAATTGAAATACATACCTTACAAGCTTTATGTACACTAATCAAGCTTAAGCAAATTTAAATACAAACAACGAATGCTAATATATAAGTAAACCCACCATAAGCATACTTATTTACAAAACTCACATGAGTTAATGGCTCAAATGACAGAGTTGGAGACTTCTGTGGAAGAATCTGATGGAAAGGAGAAGAGTGAATATTTTAATGGGAGAATGAAGAAGATGGGAGTAGAAATAGGTTTTTGATGGAAGATGCTTGAAAGTGGAAGAACAATTATGAAGATTTGCATGAAATGTTGTGATGGGATGAACTTTTTAATAAGAAAGAAGGAGAAAGTCTGGTTTTGGTGTAAGAGAACAAAGATGATGAAGAAAGAAGAATATTATAGTAGGTAGTGGAAGAGAAGAGGGAATATACAAATGAAAGTGGAGGAAGCAGAGATGCCTTCACATGGGTTTGTCGAAAATGAAGGAAGTAAATGAAGAGATTAATGAAAACAAGAGAAGTTTAGAGGAAGGAGATGAAGATGTTGTGGAGAAGATGGAAAGATAAAGAAGCTTAATGGAAGATTGGAAGGAAAAGACAGAGGATGAGAGAAGAAAAAAGGGAGAATGGAGGATTCTGTCATTAGAATCGAACCCCTCTCAGCCTTGCCTCCCTGTGCTCAGCCTCCCCTTGGATGAAGGTCTTCTTCATTATTTATAGATGAGGAAGGAAACTATGCGGACTTCAATTATTTTGGAGTTCGGGCGGACTTCACTTTGTTTGGAGTCCGAAAACCTCTAGAAGTCAAATCCGAAGTCGGAACTTAATTGATTTTAAGTCTGATTTTTGTAGCGTACAGTGTCAGAAATCTTCCTATAGATAAATAGTGACAGTGTTAGAAATTTTTCTGTAGCATCCTTTTCATCTTTGGATCCTAGAGTAAACCAGCTTTTGAGGTTGAACCATTTTGCAAATTAAACTAGCTTCAATATAGTAGTGGTTGTTCTGATTGTAGAAATGGCTAGAAGAGCCACTAGATTGTACCTGCAAAAAAAATTTCTTACCAAGAGTTTGATAGAAGGGTTAGTAGAATTTTTTTTTTCATTCTTTGATGTCGAAGAGTAAGGTAAGATTGAAGGAGTCATCAAATCCTTGGGTGGTCTTATCTTCTTCTTCACCTTAATGAGAGAGAATCATTCTATTCCAGGGATACTCTAGTTCATTTTTTATTTTTTCAAGATAATTTTTTAGATTTAGTAGAATATTCTAAATTTTTTTTCTCTGATACTACTATGCATAGGTTTGTGATAACCCATATCCTTCTATCTATCCAACATTTTTCTGCTCGAAGACTCTTGCTCTTGGCCGTCCAATATGCTTCTTTGTAATTAGAGAGTATATAATCTTCTATATCAGTATTTTCTATAAATTCTTCCACCTCTATTCTATTGATGAACTTGAATTGGTTGCATCTGGGGAGATATTTAGTTTCTCTTTCTGGGAGTAGAGTTATATGATAAATCTAAAAAGGATATATAATTTTTTTAATTTTTTTCTTTAATACTGCTACATATTAATATGTCTAATTTTCTTTTGCCTTTTCAAGCTTGCTTCAGAATAGTAGCAACTATATCTGGGAATATGTCCATAGGATAAGAGCAGTCGATAGTAACATTTCTGACCATTCCCTTATATAGTGCTCTGATCATAGTTTGAGTTGCTTTGATGTTGATATTTGGTATGATAAGTATTGACAAGTACCACTCCATTGCAAGATAGGGATATAATTCTTTGAATATTTCTTTGGCTTCATGAGGTTGTATTATTTTATCAAAAATAATGCTTTGAAGATCAAGAGTTAAATCTTCTTTCACTTTTTTCAAATAGCTCATCCTTTCTTTTTGGCTCATTGCATATTTTTCTTTTGATTGCCCTTCTAAAGAGATAAGGGGTGAAGGATGAGGAGTTTTAGGATTAATAATTTTACCTTCTTCAAAATTGTTCAGATTGGATAGGTGTTCTCCTTCATTAATATTCCTATTAGAATAAAGAGGTGAGTGTAATAATTTTAAATTCTTTTCTCCTGAAGTGGATGCTACTTCTTTCTTCCTATCATTCAAAGAGAATTTATTAGATAATACATTTACAATTTCTACTTCCACAGACCTCTTTAAAAGATCTAAAAAGATTCTTTTGGTTTTGAACAAAAGTTAAACATAATATTTTTTCTTTATAAAGGCAGATATGCCTTCATTCGTAATTGTGAAAGGTTTGATTTGAGTTAAAAAGAGATTTCCTAATATAACTCCTTGATTTAAGAATTTAATTAATAAGAAAGAGGTTTTAACATAAGTCTTCTTTACACAAATATGAACTTCAAAAATTTTATAATGTACATTCAAATTTCTCCTATTTGCTGTCTGAATTTTTTGAGTTGATTTTTCACAATCTATGAGAGAAATTAGATCTTCTCTCATACAGTTAACATCAACTCCAGAGTCAATTAAAGCTTTATGTTTAAAGCTATAGCCCCTTTTTAGTTTGAAAAAGATTTTACAGTGCCATTTTTATTTTATATATCTATCAATTGATCCTAAAAAGTCTTCGGATATATTTTCTTCACTAGTTATTAGAGCTTTTAATTTTTTATTTATTTCAGATAGAGCTTCTTTTTTAGTCATTTCTTTGATAGAGATTTTCTTAATGGTTTTTAGCTCTTCTTTAAGTAGGGCTAATTCATTTTTTATAAGAACTTGTTCTTTAATTAACTCATCTAAACTAGATTTTTGAGCTTTCTATTTGATTTGCTTTAGTCTTTGAAAAACTTCATCCATGGTATAAAGATTTTCAATTTCTATAAAGGTTTGAAAGATTTTGGATTTTTGGATTTTGACTAAAGTAAAAAATTTCTCTAATTGATTCTGTCTATCTTCAGGATTTTTAAGAAAATCGATCATATCAGCTATAAATTGTTCTTCATTAGATAACACTAAAATAGTTTTATCACTAGTATGATCATGGAGAGTTTCTTCACAACAAGAACATTCTTCAGAGATATTGGTTTTAGATTCTGATTTTAGATCCAGATTGTTGATCAAATCTTTTAACTTTCTTTCATATCTTTCAGAGTTTTTTTCTCAGATATTTCTCTAATTTTTGCTCTAGTATTTTTATAGTATCGATTTGCTAGGTGTCCTTCTTGATTACATTTATAACAGATCAGGGATTTCTTTTTAGATATTCAGTCTTTATTTTGCTCTTTTTAGAATATAGTTTGGAAGAACTCTTTCCTTTCTTTGAAGATCTTTTATCATAATACTTTTTTATATTTTTTTGATTTTTAGGTTTTCTTATATGGTTGGTCTAATTGAAATCTGAACTGGTAACAGAAATTACCTAATTCCTTTTTCTCAATAATTTTGGTTCTTTAACCGATCTTTGATATTTAAATCATTACATAATTCAGCTCCTACTAATTATACTTTTTGAGCTATTTTTTTCATATCTAATTGCTTATAATTGATACTACCATCTCCTTCATTTCTTAGTCTATTTCTAACCTTTTCAGCAAACAAAGGAGGTAGCCCTGATATGAAATTTTCTTTCCAAAACTCTTGATTTGGGTCAGAAAGTTGATAAAGTTTAGAAAAGCATGTATTCTTGTACCATCTAAAATCAGACATTGTTTTGCACTTAAGATTGATCAATTGTTCTCTAGTTTTTTCATATATGTCTACACAGTCTCCTACAAAATGGTAAAAGATATTTAAAATTAAAGTAACTACCGCATCAGAAGGGTTTCCTAAAGAAGAAGTTCCATCAGATTCTCTTTTGATAGCAGTAAAATTCTCATGCTTTTGATGAATAGTGAGATAATTATCCCACCAACCTCTTAATTATCCTGAGAAGCCAGATACTATCATAGTAACTATATTTGATTCAGAATTTTCTTGAACTCTATAAGTATTTGCATACATCATTATTAAATGATACATAGTAATGATTTGATATTCAGAGAATCCATCTAAGTTCCATTCTACTAGACTCCTTCCATCAAATTATGAAGAGGTTATGTCAGGATTTTCTTCCAACTGTAAATCTGTATAAGTTGGTCTAGGATAATAGTTTTTATCCTAGGGGCCTGTCCTAAGGTTTGTAATCATAAAGTCTGTTAACCTCTAAATTATCCATGTTCTTTGTAATTCGATTAATTTCTTCCTCAGAATCTTCAAAATATTATCCTTCTTCATCTCGAGATATACATAATTCCTTAGAAGATTCAGCAGATAGATAATTTATCATGTCTTTAAGATTGAGGCTAGTCATCTTTGCACTAATTTGACTAATAAATACATCAGAAAAGGTTGGTCCTAATTTAATCTTAGAAGAGTTTAACTCATGAACATTAAACATAGGTAGAGCATTTCTCAAAGAAGAAGCTTTCTCTTCAATGTTGAAAGGCATTTGAACCTTTTTTATCTTTGGATTTTCAGAAAATCTTCTAATGATTGTTCTTGCTTCTTCTCTTCTTTCTAAAAGGATATTTCTAATCCTTTAGTTTGTCTTCCTATAGTACTGAGAGTAAGATTGGTAAAATTTTATTGTTCAATAATCTACCCAAGATGTTCTACCTTAGGAGTTTCTTTAAGATCAGTAGCAACCAATTTTATAGAACTAGCATGAATTCCTTCATCAACTAGTACAGGTTCAAAAGGAGGATGTATTGAATCTATATCAGGATCTCTTTCAGTTTTTCACGATCTAGAAATAGTTTTGACCATAGCAACTTAAAGACTAGATATGATATACTCAAAGTAGTTATTAAACCAATCAAAGAAGAAACTATATCTTTCTTCATTTTTCATTTGTTTAAACTAGAGGTCTTTAATAATGTTTCGCTCCTTCTTATTAAAAGTATCGAAGAACCATTGTTTTTATCTCTATTTTCTTCAGAATCAAATTTTTCTTTAGTAGTTCTTTATTTATCTGAAATTCGTCAAAGTCAATTATATAGATTTCAGGTTTAGATCTTACCGGCTCATACATAGCATATGCAATATCTGAAGATCTTGATTGAGTCTTTTCTTTTCAGAAGTAGGTATATCATATGTAGAAATTTTCCTATCTATTGTAACTCTTCTACTAGTAGAGAAATATACTTCTACATTCCCATCAAGAGTTTCTATGATTCTATTAGCTTCAAAGTTTTGAACTTCCTTAGATTCTATAAATTGATATCAGAGCCATTTTTCATGCTGGAGAGGAGATCTGTCGATTTTCTTAGCCATATAGAGAGCAGATCGGACAGTGAGTGTAGTAAATCTCGTGTTAGCTGGGAAGGCGTTTAGGGTGGTAAGTCATAAATTGACAGTTGGTATCGTCTCTATGGCTGGTATCCTTAGATCTCTTGTCGTACTTCCTAAATCTAAAATGGGTGAGAAACCTGCCTGTATTAGAACTATGTCAATAAAAAATAAATCTTCTGTATGTTTTGAGGAGTTAAAGGATAGTATAGGTAATTGAAAATACCTAAGGTAATTTTAGTGAAATATATCATAAGACATATTTTCTTTTCAAAAATAAATATTTTGTTAAAATTATAGAAAAAACTTTCTCTATAAGCTCCAACCAAGAAACGGTACATCTTTTAAAAAGAGAAGACTTAGACTAAATACCTTCTGGATATAAATATTTGCATATAGGATTTGTCCAGGTCTCTATCAAGCCATTAACTCGAATGGATCTTAATACTTCAGCACTAGGCTATTTAAGAGACTGTCAAAATCTAGATTTTAAAATTCTCTATTATGACTCATAAAAGCTAATTTGAGTATTGGATCAGTATTCTTTAATATTGGCCCAAACTTCTCTGTTTCATTAACAGATCCAAATATCTTTGATTGTCTCACTCCTAATCTGATTACTTCAGAATATGAGATGAAATCAGGAACAGAGAACCTATCTGTTACTTATAGAATCTACTATAAAACTATGACTACTATTAGTCTAGGGGTAAACTAGCAACTTCAAAGGAATTAACTACTTGTTTATGCGCGCACACACACACACACATACATACATATATATATATACACACATACACACATATACATATATATATACATATACATACATACATACATACATATATATATATATATATATATATATATATATTAATANATATATATATATATATA
>KE506599.1:114689-125976 GCA_000441515.1 Elaeis oleifera | reverse complement strand
GTTTGTGTTGTGCCTTATTGCTCTTCTCTTAAATTTGCATTTTTGCATCTTACTTCTACGCCTTGCATTAAACATACTCACCTTTTTCATCTTGAATAATTTTCATAGTTGCAAGTTAAGGTTAAAATTTAAAACCCAATTCACCCCCCCTTCTTGGGTTCCATAGCTGGGCAACAAAGGATAATTAGGAAAATCATGATTGACAGATAGTTGCATCTAATGATATGGGTTGGTTGATCGTCTAGCTTTATCTAATCAAGATCAAATTATGATATATAGATGGTTCAATAGAAATCGAGGATAATCAAATCAATAATATTTAACAAAAGTCAGGATGGAGGTCAACATGATACTTGGTAATCAAAGATCAGTTCAATCAAATAATTTTATTTAATCAAGATCAGATTAAGATATAGTTAACCGCATAAAATTAAATAGATCAAATATGATAGTATTTGGACCCCATCAAAGTGGATGCCGGCATACTGTCTGATGACGTGGGTCAGGACCCTTCACTAGCTCAATCAAAATCATCAAAAAAAATTCCTTACTCGATCGATCTTAGAGAGATAAATTTTATAAAGATAGAAATAATTCTAGGGAGAGAAACTTATAGAGAAAGAAAATAAAATTTTTCTAGAAAGAGAAAGTGGAAGCTCACGAAGAGGAAGGGAGAGAGGGAAGAGAGAGACTCTCTCTCTTCATTTCTTTTTTTCTTCTTCTTCCCTTTGTTTCTTCTTCTTCCTCTTTTCTTCTGTTGACATATTCCAGCTCACCTTTCAGGGGTCCCAGGTGGCACTTTATGAGTTGGTGATGTGGCAATAATCTTCGAAGGGTCGACCTCTTATGGGGGAGGGTCGGCTCATCCCCTGGTTGGTAGAGATTAAATAGGGACTGACTGCTCAGCCTACCACCGAAGCTTGATCTTGCTTGAAGTATGTCAGGCTTAGTGTGAAGCCCCTCAGGCCTGCCTACAACATGTGATAGACATGGGATTCTGTGCCTAGTGGATAAAGGCTAATAAAATCTGCCTTCCAACAGATTTTTACATTTTGAGAGGTTGGTCAGGGACTACGGTCCTAACATATGGTATCAAAGCAAGATTGCAGATTCGAAACCCATTAGGCCCCTCGAATGTTCTGGGGGGATTGTTATCATATTCTAGCTCACCCTTCGAGGGTCCCAAGTAGCACTTTATGAGTTGGTGATGTGGCAACAATCTTCGGAAGGTCGACCCATTATGGGGGGGTTGGCTCATCCCCTGGTTGGTGGGGATTAAATAGAGATTGACCGCTCAGCCTATCATCAAGGCTTGATCTTGCTTGAAGCGGATCAAGCTTGGTATGAAGCCCCTCAGGCCCACCCATAGTAGATTATAGATATGGGGTTCTATACCTAGTGGATAAAGGCTAATCAACCCCACCTCTCAATAGGTATTTGCCTTTTGAGAGGTTGGCTAGGGGCTCTAGTCCTAACATCTTACTAATAGAATAAGGGATCTTATGGTCTCCATTTGTTCCCCAGATTGGAGCACTGCAAGCACAGGTGTGGCCGACGATAGCTTGGGCTAAGATAGCATAGCCTAAAGATTCCAAACCAACGATCAGTAGTGACCACTAGTATCAAAAAAAATCAAAAAGAGAGGGGCAGAAACAAAGGCAAAACAAGGGGTTTTATTTTTCGATCTTCTGACAAAATCGATGGCCAGTGGCATGATCTAATGTTATGGGAAGGAAGGAAAAAGAGAGAAGGGGGGCTAGGGTTATCTTGGGCTCTGACGAGCTCTCCAATTTGATTTTCGGTTGGCACGATTATAGCTTTTGGAACAAAATCCAGCATGATTTCTCGATGCTGGGCCTCCAACTTCTGATGGAAAGGATGGGAATCCTTCTTCTCATTAAATAGAGCTCGAGAGGAGGAGTCCGGCTCCTCCCTGACTTCAATTTCTATTGGAAAACTGAGAGAAGAAAACTCCCGATCGGAGTCTTCTTCATCCCTTTTTTCTCTTTTTTCTTTTTTTTCATGCTTTAAGATTCATGCCAGATTTGGGGTTATTATATTTCTCCCTAAAAAAGAAATTTATTCTCAAAATTTTTCTTGCTCAAATCTTCAAAAATTTAGGATTATTTTTATCTCTAGTCATAGTCATCCTCTAATTTCAAAATTGAATTTTTCATCATAATACTTTTTAAATCAAATTCTCATTTTGATTAGCTTAAAAATAATTTAGACCACTATGTTTCCATTACGCACTCTAATTTGAATCCATCAATGCATTTGTATCAAATTTAAATTTCTATGTTATGTCACAATTAATGTATGTTATCGTCCTCAATATGCATCAAACCCATCCCTTGAGTTTAACACATTCAAGCCATCATATAGGTTTGCTATAACTCAAAATGAATTAAACCTTAATTCTCTTATCAATTCATTTAGATAATTTTGAAATCAAAATCCTATAAGTAAATAAAAAAAATCTACTAATGCTTTGCCAAGTTAGGACTTAAATCAAAATATATAAGTAAAACTAACTCAATCATCTCTTCTAAGTTTCTTTCATTGAGATCTTTGACATCTATCGAATACTTCCATAGTAATCATGCAAAATCTTTCAAAATCAAATTCTCCATGACATTCTAGATTTAAACACCGACCTCAATAACAATGGCAAAGAAACTCCAGATTAGTTCTGAACCCAAATTTGAATTACAATTTCATATGTATCTCAAAATCTCAAATAGATATAAATATCATCTTTTATCTTATTCCAAATATACCAATCAAGGATTTCACTAGCAACCTTGATAATAATGGCAGAAAAATCCTTCGATCAACTTAGATATATAATCTTTGAATTAAAGTTTCATGTATACCATACAGTTTTCGATAGATATAAATAGGATCTATTACTTGGATCCAAAGATGGTAATTAAAGATTCTACCAAATGAATATTCTATAATCTCATAATCAATTTTATTGATAAGAAAAGATTTTTTTGCAACATCCCAACTGTATTTTTTCTACATGCAAGGTTCATATATGATCCATAATCCAGTATAAACCTCAATGAGTATTCCAATCAAATGTCATAAAAGATCATCTTAGTCCAACCTAAATAATATTTATTAACAAATCTTTACCTTGCCACTAAATAATTCATTTCGAAATCAAGAGTCACATCACAGTATTCTCCCATATCAAATTTAAACTTACAATTCACATAAACAACTAATGATCAAATTAATAATTATAATGCATAATAAATTCATGATTAATCTTTTTAATTAGTTTAGATCAAGATCTAACTAATCATATCATAATCCATAGATTTCTGTATCATGTATCAAACCCTATGAATCATAATTCTCTTAAAATCTTTTCATACATATTCTCAAAGCTTAGAAAATTCATTAAGGTACTTACAATATAATTAATATAGATTTATCTCCCAATGTCCCTAGTGTCTACCCAGCTACACTCATCCTATGTCAATTTTATATGTTATAATTTATCTACTTATGCTCTGATACTATATTAACTTATTACATCTTCGATCCAAGATTGTGAATTTAGGGGTCATGGCAACAGCTACATACTCATGGAGAACTCTCTTCATAAACATGCAAGACATCTCATCATGATATTATAAAGCAATAGTAAAATCAAATTCAAATAATTAATATTTAATTAAATCAAATATCTTATAAATAATATTTCATAGTTTTTATCAACATCAATAAATCTTAATTTAATAAAGATATCAAATTATGCTTCTAACTCACTCTTCCATAACCAAACTCTAAATCAAGCTAGTCTTCTGAATCTGTAAAAATAGTAAAATATAGAGTAATGAGCTAAAAGCTCCATAAGCAATCTATATTATAGCTTGATAAATCAGACAATAATAATATACTGAAAATAAGCATGCAAGGAGCATCAATTCAAAATACACAACACTAATCAAAATAAGATCCATATAATTATTTTATTATAATTAATTTTTTCAAAATATCATATTCATCTCGACAGTCATGAGCTAAATCAAAGTACCAGTGCATAATTTCTACTGATAGGGTATCAAGTACCAGCATTTAATCATCACACTAGTAGGATATTAAAATACTAGCGCACAACCTCTACTGGTAGGATATCAGAGTAATAGTGTTTAACTACTCCATGGTAGGGTATCGAAGTAACAACATTTAGCCATCCCACTAGCGGGATATCAAGGTACTAGTGTTTAACCCTTTCTGGCTGAATTTGATACATAGTCAGGCTGTGAGTCAAAATCCATCTCAAGTCAAAAATACTTTCATATTCTAATTCAAAAAGTCATAAACCAGGCAACATTGAAATCAATCGATATAACCCATAACAAATTCAATACCATCGATCATAAATCACTTAATATTTTAAAAAAGAGCATTATTCGATAATTCATAATACATACATCAAATTCATAAATTATAATAATTTAATATAAAATATTTTATAATTTACTAATAAATCTAGAAAAAGTACATCATTATTTACCTCACACATATTCTAACAAATTGACATCATTCCATAATTTTTTTTCAAAATCTTTAATTCATAGATTAGACCACAGTGCTTACTGCTGGACATCTTCTTTCTGAGATGACTATACTTCTATATAGAATTTAGTCCAATAATTAGAAAGAATAAGGATAATTAGGAAAGATATGATTTATAGGTAGTCATGTCTAACAATCTGGATTAGTCGGTCATCTACTTCATCTGATGAAGATCAGATTATGATACAGATGGTTCAATAGAGATTGAGGATGATCACATCAGTAACATTCTAAAACTGTTAGGATGACAAGATGCACGATGATCATCAGTTTAATCAAATAATTTTATTTACCCAAGATTAGATTAAAATACAATTGGCTCCATAGAAATTAAATAAATCAAATTTGATAGTATCTGGATCTGATCAAAATGAATGCCAGCATGCTGTCCGATGATGCGGATTAGGATCCTTCACTAGCTCAATCAAAATAATCAAAAGAAAGTCCTTTATTTGATCAACCTTAGAGAGATAAATTTCATAGAGATAGAAACAATTCTAGAAAGGGAAATTTGTTGAGAGAGAAAGTAAAATTTTTCTAGAGAGAAAGTGGAAGCCCATGAAGAGGAAGGGAGAGAGGGAAGAAAGAGACTCTCTCTCTTTATTTCTTTATTTTCTTTTTCTTTCTTCTTTCTTCTTCTTCATCTTTTCTTCCTTATGAAATAGGGGACCTTGTGGTCCCTGTTTGTTCCCCATATCGGAGCATTGCCGACACAAGTGTGGTTGATGATAGCTGGGGCTGAGATGGTGTAGCTCAGAGATTCCAATCCAACGGTTGGTGATGACCACCATTGCTGACACCAGTGTGGCCAAAAGAATTAAAAGAGCGGGTAGAAATGAGGAGAAAATAGAGAATTTTATTTTTTACTCTTCCAGCAAACCGACGGCTGGCCACATTACCTAACATTATAGGAAGGAAGGAAAAGAGGGAAGGAGGGTCGGGGCTTATCTTGGGCTTCGGTAGGCTCTCCAGCTTGATTTTCAGTAGGCACAATCGCAGCTTTCGAAAACAATTTAAGAGTGATTTCTTGATGCTAGGCCTCCGATCTCCAATGGGAAGGATGGGAATCCTTCATTCCAGTAAATAGAGCTCGAGCGGAGGAGTCTAGCTCCTCTTGGACTTCGATTTCCATCATAAAATTGGGAGAAGCCTCCAATCGGAGTCATCTTCATCCACTTTTTTTTTGTTTCCTCCTTTTTATTTTTCCATACTTTAAGATTCATGCAAGATTTGGGGTTATCATAATAGGTGTATGCTTTATATCCAAGCATGCCACAATAAAATAAGTCACATTTTGTGATGTAATTGATGAAGCTTTAACAGAGAAATTTTTCAAAAATTTTCATCTTGTAGGGGTTAAACCAAGTCCAACATCATTAAAAATGGCTCTTTGACTACCTAAAATTATTTAAAATTTCTCAAAGATACAAGTAAATTTTTCAAAAATGGGTTAAAGTTTTTCAACTTTTTTCTTCAAATATTGATTTTCTTTAAATATTTTTTTTCAATTATTCTTCCTTCCTTTGATCAAATATGATTAGATCTTTAAGTTCTTTATTTTTCAAACCAAGCTTTTTAAATTTTATCCAAGAGCTCATAAAATGTATCTTGCAATTCATCAAATATAAAATCAGTTTTACTTTCAAATGTTACCTCCCTCTTATGTCATAATGTAACGGTTTGCCACTTCTTATATTTTTGCATCAGAGCTTAAGTCTTCACTACCACTCTAAGTAGCAATCATAGCCTTCTTCTTGATTTTCTTTGAAGATTTATTGAGGAGAGGATAATCAATTTTGAAGTACTCGGTCTTCTTGCATTCATAGCATATAGGCTACTCCTTTTCTTTTCTTTCTCCTTACTTCATTCACTCTTTTAAAAAATGTTTCTTTCTAAAGTTTTGTCTCTCTTTTTCTTATAAATCTTCTAAATTTTTGGATGATAAGTGTCATATCCTTATCTTCATCTACTTCTTCCAACTCCTTACTATCTTCCTCAGCTTTTGCTGTAGATTTGAGGGCAATGGTCTTCTTTTCTTAGATTTCTCTTTACTATGTTGCTTGATCATTAACTCATGAGTCATGAGATAACTAAGAATTTTTTAAAGTAGAATGTTAAGATCCTTGGCCTCTTGAATTGCTATTATATTGGTCTTCAAAGCTCTAGAAAGTGATTTAAGGATTTTTGAATAAACTCACTATTAGTATAAGACTTTTTGAGTTTTAAAGTCATGAATAATATCTGTAAATCTAGTAAATATTTTAGTAATAGATTCATTTTATTTATTTATTTAAATAATTTATATTTATGAACAAACATATTTATCTTAGATTCTTTAACTTGATTGATATCCTCATGGATAACCTCTAACCTATCCTATATCTCATTGGAAGAATATAAATAAAATTTATTAAATTTATTAGCATCCAGAGAATAGTAAAGAATAATCATAGTTTTTGCATTGAGCTGAGTCATTTTCTTATCCAAGTCCTAATCCATTTCATATTTGCAAGTGACAATACCATCTATTATGATCGTGGGTGGGCCATTGATTATAATACTCCAAAGATCATAATCAAGTATTTGAATAAAATATATATGGGTACTTTTCAATAAGTATAATTTATGCCATTAAATAAAGGAGGTTTATTGATAGATTACCCTTCAATAAGTGACCCATCAATTTAGGCTATCATCTGATTTTTTACTCTTGATCATTAGATCAAAAGAGACTGTATACCAACTTCTGATACCACTTGTTATCCAGATAAACAATTCAAGAAGGGGATGAATTAATTTTTAAAATTTGAAATCTATTATACACAATAATTAAACTAAGTGAGGCAATATGAGTGTGAGTTATGCTATAAATAAAAGTATGAAGATGTAAATAATAAGCAATGAAAAGAAACAATGAGGTATGCATCCTTGCCAAGAGGATGCTCTAATCTGATGATTAGACATGTTTATCAGGAGGTAAATATGGCAGCAGAGTGGGCGGCAACCAATGTTACTGTAACACCCTGAATCGAGACTGTGGTAGCTTAAGAATTTGCATATACGTGAGCATTCATATTGGTATGTGGCACAGTATGTCATTTATGATATACTTGAGCATTTATATGTTAATTAATTAGTAGTAGTAAAGCCTAAATCTAGTCATTAATTAAGAAGAAAATGATCAAAGAATGGTTGAGGAATGATTGAGAAATTGGATCAGTATTAGTGGTTGAAACGAGGGTCGAGTCGATTCGGCTCTTAGTGGAGTCCGCTCGATGGTGGAAAATAGTCAGATGAGATTTGAAATTCTGGATGTTTAAGTTCAAATCTAAAAAGATATGTAAGAAAATGACTGAGCAGCTTCACTCCATAAATAAAGGACTGAAAATTCTCTTAGCACCGCATCAATAGATCCATAATTGAGTGGTTTTCTGTGAGGTTGACACCTAGCAAATTAAACCTTAGTTTATTCCCATTCCAAAGCTTAGTCACCAATCCTTTTTGCTACTGATTTTATCCCTTAGTTAAAACAAAATATTAGGGAGAAAATAGATCTAGAAAAGAAGGAAATTCTTAATCAAAATTTGAAGAAAATTCAGCTAGGAATAGAAGTTTTATTGAAAACTGGTTGGAAAGAGGATAATTTACTATTGAGAGAAAGAAAGAAACTTGTGGGGATAGCAGCAGGAATTCAATAATCTGAGATAAGGATTTTGATTCCCAAATTGAGTTTACACTAAACCATGAATGATTCCTACCTAATATGAGGTTTAGATGATCTGAACTATGAGATTTCTGGTCTAAAATTCAAAAAGTAAAGAGCTGCCACCAATCTTCTTGAAACTGATCTAAATTATTTCAATAAAAGGGGTAGAAATTATGTTAGCTGAACTAGAATGAATCATGAAGGAGAGATATAGATTGAATTACTGAAATTCTGAAGTTATATTGAGAATTAGCTAACCCAAAATATAACAAACAACATAGAACCAAAGTGAAAGATTGGAAAGGCTAGAAACTAAGCATATAAAGCAAAGTATGTATTCTCATCTTCATTAACCAGGCAGTATTGTAATTGATAAGGGTATGTCCACTTCTTATAGGTGAGGAAGAGAGCCCAAAGGGGGTTTTGGATCAATCAAGCACCAAGGTGGTGCAGTAGCTGCCCAGAGGTGAGTGAATTTCATCCAACTTTGATGTTTTCATTATATTTTTGGTATAGAAAAAGATTTATGTTGAAAAAAAAGTTAGTCTTCTATTATCCTACAGCTGATATCTACGTATGCTAGCATGGAAACAGGAATGATCTTCTTGACTGCTTATGTATATCACTTATGTATGTATATGTGTATATGAATTGGAACGGTATGGTATTATTTTGAAATGTGTTGAAACAGCTGATTAGCATTTGAGTTTTATCGAGCATATTTTCCAGCAAGCTATCTATAGGAGTGATCAACCTATGGGTGTGCCTGAGTACCAGCCAGCACCTCCTTATAGAATGTTATGCCAGTGGGGTCTCAGTAGTATCAAACGCACCGTTCGACTGCCACAGTAGGGGTACACTATGGTATAGTCGACGGTAGCCCAGTGGCACCTCCTTACGATCCAATATGTCTTAGTGGGGCTCAATTTTATTCGATGCACCGTGTCGACTGCTTGTGGTAGGGGTGCGCTGTAGAGTAGTCGGTGGTAGCCCAGCAGTTTTCTATTTTGATAATCATTTGCACCATTTATTCTTGCTTAGCATGCAAAGTTTTAAACTTTATCAATTGTTTATGATATATATATCATAAGTATTACAACCAATCCTCTTATTGCCCCATTGTTCGATGGATTACTTACTCACTGAGACTCATGTCTCATTATGTACTTTTTTCTTTTCTTTCAATAGGTTTAAGGCATTCTAGCTCAGCATAGCAGTTGCATCTTCAGCACTCATTTTTAGTAGAGGTTGGCCATGTCAGTTAGTAGGAGGAGTATTTATTTTGGTCAGATCGGCTTGAGGAAGGATATCTTTTTCCTTGACCATGCTAGTTAGTTAAGGAGCTCATTTTGGGGGATTGTTATTTTGGGGTGTTATACTCCATTCCATGGTCGGTTATGTTTTGGGCTGAGTTTGTATAGGCTAAAAAAAAATAGTATTGGAATGGACTATGCACTTGATGTAAAGTTTTGGATATTAAATGAATTCCTAGTGTTGTTCTTCAACTATATCAAAGGGATTGAGACTTGGCTCTAACTTAAAGTTGTGTGATTGTTGAATAATTTGAGTACGATATTTATACTTATTTATAGCAGATTGAATATTTAGACTGAACTATGGTGGGTTGAAGTAAACAGTCAAGATTTAATAGTATCTTATGAATCGTGGCACAAGATACTATCAAAACTCTGTTCGGATGCCACACTCTTGCCCGAACTAGGGAGGGTGTGACATTTATTGGTATCAGAGTAAGGATCATAGATTTTATGAGCATAAGTATGGCATAATTTATTGCAAATAGTGTTACTAAGCAAATTAACTTAAATAGGGAATATGTGGTCCTCGTGTCGACTTGAAAACTTTTTGAGCCGACTCGGGTCTCAAATTGCAGAAAGGGCTTTCTGTTTCTCTAAAAGAGCCAACTTGATTTGTGTTCAAGCCAACTCGACTTATGTTCGAGCCGACTCGATGCTGCATCAGACCTATGTGCCAGCTTCTAAAGCATGCCAGAGCTGACTCCATCATATCTTGAGCCGACTCCAATCTTTTTAGATGATCTTTTTAAATAAAATTTATTTTAGTTCATGTCCAACTTGTTCATGGTATTCCTAATTGATTCTAAATTCATCTTAATGGTGTTTTCCATTTACAAAAGCATTCTTAGGGATGATTTAAAGGATCATAGTATACTTTGTGATTCAATGTTTAGCTATCATTAAAAATCATTTTGGGGACCATTAAATTTGGTTAATCTAGTTATATTTTGTAGAAAGATAGTTCAAATCAGATCTGGACTTGGTGGAGAACAACTGTTGGAATTCGTATGTCGGGGCATGCATGTGTATTTCAAAATTTTTTTTTCTAAACACCATAGTGAAATAGAAGATTAAAATACTTTTAATCTATATCATGCATACATAAAAATATAAACCACAAGGATCTACTTCATATACTAAAATTGTACATATACTGAAATTTAACATATGATCGAATCACATATTTTTTTCATAATTTTTTTTTCAAATCTGGATCTGAAAGAGAAGAGGCTCTCTTTTAGCTGTGTAAGTGCTCGACCTCTATGGGGATCTACTCAGGATCAGTCTGGAACAGCCTTCTTAAGATTGAATTTTCTTCACTAAGAAAATTCAGCCTGCAAATTTGAACGAAGCCTGGACCACGATCAAGTCTTTGATCCTTTTCTTGATACTCTTCTTCTCTTCTCTTGCTTTTCTTCCCTAGATTATGGAGCAATCAGGGACTACAAAATAGCAAACCAAGGGGATGCCCAAAGCCCTTATGGGCGTGAGGAAGTGGGACGCCCAAAGAGAGGGGCGTGTGGACGTCCAAGGAGAAGAGAGGGAGAGAGGAAGAGAGGGTGTGGGGAGATCCTTGGTGGGTGTGGGGCTGTTGGTTGTGATATCTCGGGACCTTAGGAGAGGCCCCTTTAAATAGACATAAAGATTGAATCCTATTCAATCTCAT
>KE506599.1:65660-80032 GCA_000441515.1 Elaeis oleifera | reverse complement strand
TCCTCAAGTTGGTTGGAGACTTCAATGAGCTCTTGAGGAGTTGGTGAACTTGAATTAAAAGCTTCTTAACTTCAAGAAGGCTCTTTTTTAGGCTGAATTGAATGCTTGAAGAACCTCTTTCAAATCTCTTTCTTCTTAATGATTCCCTCCTTTAAGAGCCTTTTTATAGCTTCAAATAATGGTGGAGAGCAATCTGGGCTGAAATAGAGCCGTTAGACCACATTAAATGAGCATTAAATGCAATCAAAATGGGTAAAAACTAGCCGTTGCAGAACTTTTCCATCACAGGGGTCGACTCATAGGGTCGACTCATGCTCATGAGTCGACTCATGGGGTCGACCTCTGTGAAAAACAGCAAAAAATAATGGTTCTATAATTTTGACCTAAAAGCAGCAAAGGTCGACTCATAGGGTCGACTCATGCCTGGGGGTCGACCCATGGGGTCGACTCACAGAATGTGCCAGCCAAAAATCTTGCGTGCCGTTCAGCCTTTTTAGCCATGAGTCGACTCATGGGGTCGACTCAAAAAAGTAAATCTAATTTCTTACAAAATATACTTCCAAAAATGTTGAAATTTTCTCCAATAGATTACACATCTTTTGTACTTGCTCTTGAGGCTTCTGAATCAGGTCTTGATAAAGTTATGATTTTGCCCCTGAAATACAATAAGTCTTTTTCCAAGCCAAAATCATTAGTAACCCCTCAAATGCTTTGTAATCATCAAAATTAATTCAAGGAGCAACATTTCTCTCAAGGATCCCTATCTCATTATGGATCTCTTGGAGCTTGGACAAGGCCCGAAAAGCCCTTTCCTCAGTAGCTTGGGCTCGACCCTCAGCAACTTGGGCCCCATCCTCCAACTCCCACCTCAAGTCATGGAAGCCTAAAATCCCTTCGCTGAGCATAGCAAAGTGTGGAGATACTGCAAAGAAAAAAAGACAATAAATCATCAAGTTATAGAGGTCAGACGAGACCAAATTAAAGAAAAGGATGCACCATAAGCAGCCCGGAGAAGTCTGAGCTCATGATCTCCTCTATGCGGTGGGACTTGCTCCTTGATCGGTCCACCAATAGGAGGATCATCTACATCAGCTTCTGAGAGAGCTGAGCATCCAAAAGTTTGGAGTTAGATCTCCAGACCATCTTCCATAGAGTTAGAAGCTCTTCCTCAGTCCTGAATGAGGAGGGCCCAACCCTAGCCCTCACTGTTGAAGAGCTCGAGGTGAATGGAGATGGCACGTTCCTCAATATTGGAGCCAAGGTCGAGAGAGGAGAAGGGCTGTGGTGTGTTGCCAGACTCCAAGCCTGACCCATCTTCGGAGAGGCTGGTGGAGCTATCCTCAACAGTGCTACGATGATGATCTCCAGCTCGTCATCGATCTTCAATGGCTCATTGCTGGAGGTTCCTGAGGTCAGCATCAATTTGCGCGTAGGAGCAGCCACCCATTGCTTCTTCTTTGATGATGAGGCCTCACCACTAAAAGAGCCTGATCTCTTCTTCAAGTTGGATCGCAATGACTCTAAGATCTACCTCATCACTGCAAAGGTAAACAAAAGTTAGTATTCTACCAGATTTAAGAGCAAAACCAAACAAAGACTTAAGCCAAGGAGATCAGCTATATCCCAAGGACTAACTGAGTTAATATTGGCATTGTATAGAATCTACTCGATCAGAAGCTCCTTCAATGGTGAAATCTTCATGTACCACAACTTCTAGAGATGCTCCTTGTTCTCGAAGAGCGGCTCGGTACACTTGTTCCAAGAGATTTGTGGGTGCCTTTAGATCCAACTGAAGCCCCATAGAAAATTCAAAGAAATGAAAAAGAATAGCTTTTTCAGTCATGAATGGAGGAAGACAACCCCTTAACGAACTGGTCACCCCCATGAGGAGTGAAGTACCCCACCAGCCCTTACTTCAAGGCCTTTTCAAAGTAAAAATGCTCGAAAAGCAAGCACCTAAGCTCGATCTTGATAAGGACATAGAGAAGGATAAAAGCCATAATCATTCAAATACCATTCGAACTGATCTAAGCAGAAATGGGTTGATAAAAAATTAAGAAGATTAGAAATGAAAGGAAAAGGAGAAACCAAAGTCTAGCTCAAAGAAACTCCTCATATATCGTGAGGTGCCTCTTAAAAGCATCAATTATCTAGCCATCTCGACTAGGCAACTCCAACCAGAACCGATTAGAGAATTGATACTGAGCTCAAATCCATTCCACATTAGACTCAATAAAAGTGGACCTCTTGGCACCTGATCCATGCTCAGGAACATCCTAGCTGAGGATTCAAATCGGATTGGAGGTTCGAAGCAGTAGCAATCTAGGGTTCCACCTTAGATCCAACCCGAGGAGGGACCGATTGAGAGGACTAGCTGGCCCAATGGCTTTCGCCATAGGTCTCTCTACCATCGGATTCCATTTGGATTAAGAAAAGACAAAAAAATGAGGGAAAATGCAAGAAAATAAGAATGAAGGCAGGAAAAGAGCCAAACAAAAGATCTACGTGAAGAAGTCCTAATAGCTATAGGAAAAGATCGAAAAAATGTAGGAAGAGAAGAGCAAATGGAAAAGCCCATTGGATGATTGATGGTGGCCTCAAGAATGATTGCTGGAAGCTCTAAAAGTGGTGAACGGCAATAGAGAACCCTTCCCATAGCTATAAAGATAGAATGTCAAGTGAAAGAACAATCAAAAGTGGAAGGAACCAATGGCCCTGATCAATCTGACAGTTAGATGCACCCACCTAAGATGCTAACATGTACCAGCCTCTAGCCACCATAGCAATCCATTGCAATTATGTAAAACGTGGCTTTGTCATATGTCGACTCTGGGTATGATGCACCGATAAGTAAGGAATCCTCCCAATCAAATGTTTTAAATAATTATGGCATGCCGCCTAAATTTCCATGCTACCATAATTATGACACCATATTCGAAGTGTCAGCATGGGAATTGGAGCTCGAAACATTCTAGATGATAATAGTGATGCAAGTTTTTGCATCAACTTGAAGTCGACCTTGAACATACCTGATGACTGAATATGGCTCCCTTGACAAGCTACTCCCATTGCCCGAAGTTAGCAAGCCACTTTAGACTCGAGAGAGAGGGACAAGTGTTGGGTTGTGAGTCATTTGAATGAGCTATTTATTTGGTTTGAGGCTAAGGTGACTTGAACTATGTCATATCTCTAGCCCAAAAAGAAATAGTGGCAAGTCTATGACCCCGAATGACAGCCTACCTCATCATCGATCTAGCAAATACCAACTCTAGCTCATCAAAACCCAGACATTGGATAATGTCGCCTTGAGGATTACAACCTCATACATGCTTGATCAATCTCAAACTCAAATTGAGGTGGCATCCTACTGCTATGCCGACCTCAAGCCACTAGCCATCCCAATGGTGAATTTGACTCATTGGAATATCCCAATGACTTCTAAAACATAGACAAAATTCATAACTAGCACCCATGACTAACCATGATTTGCATATTAGTAGATGGATTCCCTATTCTCACGGTCTATCAGGTTAAGGCCTAACAACCTAATAATTAAAGTCTAATAGCCTATCGGATTTATAAGCAATGGCCTATAGCTCCATAACTATATAAAGAGATAGCGAGAGGATCTTAAGATAAGCAAGAAAGTACAAAGAGAACAGTACACTTTCTTACTCTCTCATTCTCTCATCTCTTCCTTTCTTTCTCTTTCTTGATCTCAAGCTTTGGCTAACGTAAGCATTGAAGGATCCCCACCAGAGTACTTTCAACGAGTATGGACTTCCATTGTAGATTCCTAAAGGAGGAAGCACCCTCGCCCTCTAACCAAGTTTGAGCTCCATATCGACGAGTGACCGACATTAGTTCAGAAACTTACTGCAACTGGATGAAACCATTAAGCTATTGAAATCACAATAGGCATTGATCAATACATAAATTAATACATTAACCACACTCAAGATATCATTAATGAAGTTGTATTGGTTAGAATTGATGCTATTTAATTCAATTTACAGGTAATTTGAAGATTGGGTTCAATTAGGCTCAATTGGGTCTAATCTGGCTTGAACCCAAATGCACCCAAGAGTCCTAGAGGAGATCCAAGGGTTCACATCAAATGGCTACAACCAAGGGTGGAGATCTAGGTGCTTAAAGATGGAGATCCATGGCAAGAAAATCAATGATTGAAAAAAATCAGAAGAAGATCTAAGGGCCTGCAATCCTTGGAATACTCTTATGCAGATTCAAGATGGAATCAAGGGCTACTAACCACCAAAGCAAGCATCCAAAGGCTCTCATTGATGGTGCCAATAGGGAAGTATAATTGAAAGAAAATCATAAAGATACCAAGGTGTGAACACAGCTTAAAGATCAAGGGTTAAGATTAAAAGATCATCCTTCACATGGATCATGGTGTGAACACAAATAACTAATCAATGGAGAAGAACCAACCAAGCCATAGATCTAAAGGCTCTTATTGGAGACGCTACCCAATGAGCATTTATGAAAGTTTTGATAAGAAATTGGAGGAGAATTCAGATTGGAGCAAAGATAGAAATTTGTCATCAAAGCAACTATGGTAAAATATCAAAGGAGGAACCAATGGCTATGATCCTTAACCCTAAATCCTATGGCCCTTATTCCATGTGCCTTTCACCCTCAAAACCCTAATTCCCACTCTTTATAAGGGCCCTTGGCCGGCCACTAGGGAAAGAATCAAGCCTTTACACGCCACAAATTGCCCTTCTTCTAGCCATCCAACTTTCTCTCTTTTCCCTCTCCACACCAACTACTCTTTCTCCAATTCTTAGCCAGCCAAAACCCTACCATTTTCCCATCAAAACCCTACTGTCTCAAGCCTATTCTAGTCCCCGCTAACCCACAAAATCCCACATCCAAAGCCCTCCAAAACAGCCACCTAAAGCTTCTCTCTTTTCAACCCTTGCATCCTCCACTAAAAATTCCAGCAACCTGTCCCTTCCTTTTCCTCTTCAAACCCACTTCTTCAGTCTATTCTCCACCAAATCTCCTCCTTCTACTACTAAAGATCTTCTCCAAGTTTGTGGTAAAGTATCTCCAGAGTTCAGGATGCAAATTGCAGTGAAGAATTTTCCTATGGTTGCTAGATGTCCCGTTCTCAGGAACCACTGTAATCTTGTTTTGATAGTTTGATCTTATTGATATAGCTTTTATATTTCTTTCTTTCATTATGTAATAAAGATCTGAGTTTATTTGATTATCCATATACATCTTTGTTTACTTTACATAAAATTTTAATCTAGAATAGTTTATACTCTTAGGACGAGCCGTGATCTATGGGTACGGTTCGTGCTTTTGGGATAGACTATATTTAGGTAAAATTTCTCTTATCGTATCTAATTCAATTTAGATTAGTCTATAGCTTTAAGAAATAGACTGTGATCTATGGATATGGGCCGTGCTCTCTAAGATAGACTATATCTTTATTGGTTAGATACCTAAGCAAAGACAAATGAAAGAAAGATACCAACTATCTGGCAAAGAGCAGTAAGGTCCTAAGAGATCCATCTTTGCATCTACAACCTACTTTTAATTACTTCTCTTTATTTACTAGAGTTCTAGTAATCTAAATAGTTCCTTAATTGATCTTTGTTTTGCTCTTAATTTAAGAACTAAAATGACTCAAATGTAACTACGCGATCCTAGTGGAAATGATCTCGACTCACCCTAACTATAGTAGTGAGTAGAGTTTATTTTGACCATCTACAATAGCAATCAAATTTTGATGCCGTTGCTGGAGATCATATTTTAGTTGATTTGAGTTTTTTTAAAAAAAAAGAAAGAAAGAAAGAAGTAGTACACTGATACCTCATAAGCTATTTAGGGGATTAGAGACCTAACTACAATACCTAACAAGTGAAACTAACTAATTTAATTTTGATTGTGTGTCAACTAACTTGGATATCTTGATCTTTTGCATTACATATTTTCATAAAATATCTGAAGGGCATAACCCATAAACAACATAAAGTGAGAATTTCATCTCTCTTTCTTGGCCCATAAATCACAACCCTACATTTTGCATTGACCTAAATCTTAACTTAAAATCAATTAGACGTTAGCTCCTAAGGACTCTCGAGCTCAATAGGATAAGGAACCCTAGGAGTTAGACCAAGTTAGGGTTAGTCATTTTGACTAATGTCTAAGAAAGTGGTTTAGAGATAAGATTCCAAAGGAAGGTAGTTATTTAATTGGTTCCGTTTACTTACCTGTCTAATTTAACTGGTATCTAAGGAAAGCAACGGGGGGACCCCCACCAACCTTATACTTACTTGGCTAGTTGGGTGGCTGATCTGTTACTTGAAGTGCTTGAAGGTAGTCTTGAAACAGTTAAGAGCTATCTAGATCCAGGGTAACCCTTAGCTAGAATTGCTTGCATAACTCAATTGCTAATTCACATCCATTAATCTTAATAAAACTCTTCACATCTATTTCTTAGATTTAAAACTCTCTAGGTTCTCATTTTTAGAATTTCTTTCATCATTTTCTCTCATTTAAAAAAAATCTAAAAATCAAAAAAAAATATATAAAAAGCTTAAATCTGTGTTTGATCCTAGATAGCAATATGGCTGCACCCATTCAGGCTGAATCTTTTGACAGTTGAGGGAGTACTTTATCCTTTCTTCTTACACTTATGATCCTTATACACCCATGTATGAACCCAATAAAGGTGAAATCTGTGAGGTTGGAAACTCCATAGATATCCACAATAAGATAGAAGAGTTATCCCAAAAAATTGACCATCTATTAAATATAAGACACTCTCCTATCTCATCTCTGCATGTGTGTGACATATGTTCGTGTCGCATCCACCTAGTTAGTGAATGTCCAACCACATATTGATCTTGAGAGTTTGTATATGAGCAAACTTACCAAACCCAAATCCAGATTGCTCATCATAATCCTTTGGCCAACACCTACAATTTGGGTTGGGGAAACCATCCAATTTTTCTCTGGGCATGACAACCAATAGTTGATTATGAACCTAGCCACCTGGAAGAAACTTATATAGAAAACCAATATCAAAATGTTCAGCAACCCTCTTCAAGTGCTTATAATTTCGTATTTGAAGAGAAAGTTTTGCACCTATTAGAAGGGCTAGAAATGAACATCCATTCATACACTTAGTCCATAGCCAAGTTAGAAATCTAAACTGGACAACTAGCTGCTGCACTAAATAGGAGGGAGGAAGGAGAATTATCTAGTCAACCCATAAGTAACCCAAGGGAGCATTATATGGCTGAGAGCTTTAAGGCCCATAAAACCTTTCCAGCATAGCAAAATAAGTTAGTTGAGGTGGAAGTACTTGAAGAAGTGATAAAAGAAGCTACCCCTAGAATTATTTCTCAGGACTCAGTGCATACACATTGGGATCCTTCTGAAGTGGATGATTTTAATGTAGATAGGTACACTGAAAATGTGAATACATTATTAGAGTCACCCAATTTTCGTACCATTCCCCTATGGGCTGAGAAATATGAATCAATGTCCGCTCCAATAGCTTCCTCTCTAGAATCACCACCTCCTTTAGAACTGAAGTTGCCCTTGGTCACATCTGAGTATGCATGTTTAGAATCAAGTGACATCCTTCCGATATCTATTGCATTGGACTTAACTCCTAATCTAAAAACTCAATTTATAAGCATTTTAGAAGAACAAATAGGAGAAATTCTCAACAAATAAGGGTCTGTGAATGGGTTTGTAAATTCTCTTCTTAAAATTAGAAAGATAAAACTGACTAAGAATGGGGTTGTGAACTACTTTCTGGAGATTGACAACAAAAAACTAAAATTTATCAATAATGAAATGAGATTGGTAATTCAAAACCATTAGAATTTATTAATCTAATATTCGACATAGGATAGACAAAATCATGAGTTTGGCTATAGACTTTAAACTTAGCGCTTGTTAGGAGGCAATCCAGTATTTATTTTAATTATTTAGTTTTTATTTGTAAAACTTAATAAAGATCACTGGCCAAGTTGGGGGGAGCACATCATCAACATCTGGAAAGAATCCAATGAAATACAATGAAGGATTTGCAAACAACAACAAATCAGGTGGTATCCCTCCTTGATGATTATTTTTGTTATTTTTTTTTATTGGAGACAATAGAAATTAAGTTAAGAGGGGAGAATAACTAACTTTAATTTGCATGAGTCCATAAGTATGATCTAAAATAATTAACTTTATGTACCCACACTTTGTTTTAATTAAGTAGTTAATTAGGCACCCTAATTAATGAATGATTAATAGCCTAAATAATTTTAGAGATATTGATGGAGAAATTATTAAGAAAACCTAATGAATGGTAGGGTTTAGACTAGACTAAATTTTAAGAGTGATTCTAGAATCCTCTTTTATCAATCTTAATGAAGAATCTGCTTAACGGGGTTCGGATGGAAAGGTCGAGGTATGCAAAAAAAAATTTAGATTTACTTTAAAAAAAGAGAGGGTTTAGCATTATTTCACTGAGTAATCGGGCCCTTTCATCTAAGTATTGTGGTTTACATCAAAAGGTGGGGATGCAAAAAATCGGTTACAAGGGTTTAAAAGAAAAAAGAGAGAAGAAGAACAAAATAGTAGTAGATAATAAGGGAGGACTAAATTTTAAGAAGATAATAAACCCAGCTCACATCTAGTTAGAGAATCTAAAAAGTAAATATTGCCCAGTAAGACAACCCAAGAGGAGGGGTGAATTGGATTTTTCAAAATTTAAACAAATAATGTGCTGTTTTAAAAACTAGTGAAGTGTTGATAAGTACCAAATTCAAGAATGCAAAAATATAAATACAAGAAAAGCTAGAAAGAAGAACATAAGTACAAACACACATGATATATAGTGGTTCAGTGCCCCTTGCACCTACATCCACTCTCCAAGATCCATTTAAGAATTTCATTATAATCTATCCAAGATTACAGTTGGATAGTTTTTTGAGCTCACTATCCAAAATTCAGTTGGTTTACGTCAGATCACCAACCACAACCAACAAATAAGTAACCCTTAGCTCACAATCTAATTCTCAGGCTTGGATGGGCCTATCCCCTAGCTTCAAACCCCTATTGAAGCTAATTACAATAAAGACAAAAGTAAATAACAATTGAAAACAAAAAGCTCCTTTAATGAGCAAAAATATCAATGAGGCTCTTGAATCTTCTTTTGTAGAAGATTTTGAGCAGATGAACTTGTCTTTTGCTAAAGGGAATCTCTTGATTTGATGATTCAAGTGGTTGAAAATGAATACTCTCTTTCAATGCTTTTGGACTTTTGCTCTTGATTTTTGCTTCCTCACTTTGATTCTCTTATCATGTCATTTCAAAAGATTGTTGGAGATTTTAACTCACTGTTTGGAATCTCAAAAAGTTATTCTAGTCATTGAAATCCGAAGTATAGCCGTTAGATCTAATTCTGTACAGTTTTAAAATTCTACAGAACTAGCCATTGCAATTTGAGTCGACTTGCCTAACCCTTTAGTCAACTCGACTTGAGCCTCAAGTCAACTCGGCTCTCCTTGAGTCGGCTCGACTAGCCTACGAGTCTTTTATCTTGAAAATATAGCTCCCTATTTGCACCCCGAGACCTCGACTCGAGCAACTCGAGTCGACTTGACTCCTCAGCTCGGTCGAAATTTTTCTACTTTGAAACTTTACTTTTTCTATCACTGTTCATTTGATAGCTGAGAGCATGCTAGCTGAAACTTTTGTATGCCAAAATACTTTTTGCATATCGTTTCAGTTTGAGTCAACTTGGAATAGCCTTGAGTCGACTCAAAGGTCCTTCCACTAAATTTTTGTGATTTTTTTCAATTGAATTCTTCTTCAATTTCAGATCTTAAATATCTTCCTCCAGCCTTATTTGAGATGTGTAACATACTTTAAAAGCTTCCAATTTTTTCTTATTTATTCTCAATTTGCATTGTAGGATTTTCTTTTGTTACTCTGTAATTTCTCCTAAAATATGATCTTCAAGAGCTCATTAGTCCAAATATATACTCAAACATTTTGTTATTCATCAAAATCAATCCTTGGGGTCAACAATCTTCTTTTTTTGATGATGATAAAACTTTGAGTATATGAGCAATTGGCATAAAGCATGCATAAATTTCAAGAGATATGCTTAAGTCAATAAAGGTGTAAGCTTTTCCATAAGTTTAGACTTTGCTCCCCCTTAGTTTGTACTTATATTTTCAGTATATTTCTTCAATTACAATTGTAATGTTTTCACAAATATACTCACTTAAGAATTGTTTATCCTTCAATTTCATTTATTGTGCCATATATGTAATATTCTTCATCCATATGAAAACGAGATAGCAAGCACATACACATAATACATATGAAGGCCCATTGTTATGCTTATTTGTTAAAGCCGAAAATTACATTCATAAGACACATAAATGCATTTATGATACATCCATGGGGCACATATCAATACATTCACATGAGGCACATATTAAAGTAAGCAATGCTCATATTCTTTGCTACTCCCCTTTTGTCATCAATCAAAAGGGCAATGTATAAATATTTTAGAGTACCCCATAACATAAAAATAAGAAAAGTAATAATATAGCATTGCATTCATCAAAATGAATGTGCTAGGTCATAGCATACCAATATGCAATGTCATATAAGTCAGCAAATACACAACAATACAAAGATAGGCTAATGCAAACATAAGTCCAAACAAAGAGATATGAGCCTAATACATCAGATAGCTAAGCATATATCTCCTATGGTACTACTCTTCATCAGAAGAAATCTCTAGGGTCTCAGAAGAGGAGGTCTAGGAAGATGATGGTCCAGCTTTCTGACTCCTAGTCCTGCTCGATGGATCAACTATCAGAGATGGAGAAAATCCTACTTCAGCTCTAGTATATACTCTGAAAGGTGGTCTGCTCTGACTAGCAATAGCTGGTGGACTAAGCAGTAAGCTGAGGTTAGACAGGAGGCCGTGGCTGAGTAGACACTGGTGGCTGTAGCTGAACTGATGGCTGAGCAAGCAGCTGAGGCTGAGCAGGTAGAGGATGAGGCATGGCAGCTCTGGCGGCTGCGTCTGTGGCTACTGCTGTTGGTATTGCACCTGAGGCAAGTCTCTCAATCTTTCCAATCAGGCTCTCCATAGCTCCAAGTATAGACATAATGCCCTACTATTGTGATTATCCAAGTCCACTGATAGCCCCAAGAACCTCAGTGCCAGACTGTCCAAGTCCTCTAATAGCAGTAACATCTCAGTGCTCCTGCACTCAAGACTCTCCCTCAGTCAGGCTATCTCTCTATCCAAATCAGAAACATTAGCTGGAGCATCAGACCTCAACTCTCTTTACTCTAAGGTAGTCAATCTGGCTCTCATCTCACTCTGAAATGTATCAAATCTATCAAAGAGAGCCCTCACCTCAGTGCTCACTCTGCTCAAAATCATCCCAGCCAGTCTCTCAAATATAGCAGAATCAAATATCTATGGCTGAGGAACAGAGGCTGTAGGAGGTGTGAACTAAGGTGTGGCTGGTGAAGTAGGGTCTATGGCAGGCTTAGATGGGAAGGAAAATAGATGGAGCTCTAGGGGCAATGCGTGTCGATGGCTCTTCTGTCTCCTCTACCCTGGGCTCCCTTCTCTCCTATCCTGACTCGTTCCTTAACCATCTCCCAGCCTCAACGTAAAACTACATCCTAGTCAAGGCCTTATCATCATACACATCAAAGTGAGATAACTTTGTGAATGCCTCATTTTCTACTGAAACTCCAGCTACCTCAAATAGTCTAGTTAGTGCCATTCCATAAGGTAAGCATACTTTGTTCTTTGCTGATGCCTCTCTCATCTGGTGCACCATGATACCCAGGTATCCCATGAACAATATGATACATAACTGTCAGCTCCTTCTCGAAAACAAAATCATGTCTCCCTAGTTTTGGAATGAAGATCCCTCCAATAATATGATGTAAAATCTTCATTTCAACTAAGAGGGTGCTGGCTAAAAATTCTCCTACTATATCCTCTCTGCCAACTATAAGTCTCAATCCAGTCTTCTTGTTTGATATTCTCTCGGGCACAATCCCTTCTCTAGGTAAGTCAAATATTCCTGCTAAGATTGATTCTGAGATCTCAAAATGTACCCCTTTTATTGTGGTGTCCAAATCATCTTCTCTCCTTCTCATATTTTCATAAAATTCTCTAACTAATTTAGGGTACATAGGAATATCCATGCAGCAAATTATTTCCACCCATTTTTCTAGCCATGGACCTATGAAACAGTCATATCTCTCAAAGAAAGGAAGTCAATCCTTCTGCCCATTACAATGGCCCTAGTGGTCATTCTCCTTGAAGGAGAGGGCCGTGGTGAAGGGGTGGCTCCATACCTCGATCCTCAACTTGATTTGGCTCATTCTCTAAGGGTTGCTCAGGAGCTCAGGATGATTTGCATGCTCGAGACATAGATGGCTCCATCTTAGCCTTCTTTCTCCTTTCCCACTACTCAATACCTCAGCTCGAGAGAGTTCTCCACCCCATGTGCCTTGTCCACACCATCTCGCTCAAATTCGCAATGGATCAAGGAGAAATCAAGGAACGAAGGAAAGGATCATGTGGGTTACCATTAGGAGAGGGTTTGGGAGGAAAGGGGACCCTTACAAAAATGATTAGCATGGTTTTAGGGTATCGCAAGGAGTCACAGGCCCGTTTAAATGTCTGTGGCCCCGATAGTCGAGTCGACTTGAATTTCTATTCCAATCGACTCGAGCGTGAGTCGACTTGAGCATGAGTCTGAAACTTTTTATAATTTTAATGAAAATTCAGTACATAAAGGCATTGGGGGATTCCTAATGAGATCAAGCAATGGTCACACAAAATTGATCATTTAAGGTTGAGTCAACTTGATTTGGGATTATAAAGATAAGATCTATTCTGATTGAAAGCAGATCCCTAGATCTCTTCTAATGATGCTAAATTTTCTTCACTAAGGTGTTTAGCGAATATATCAGCTAATTATTTATCTATGGATATGAATTCAAGCATTACATCATTATTTTGAACATGATCTCTTATGAAATCTCATTGATTATACTTGTGTTATCACATCTTATTAGAATTTTATTGAGTTTAATGTCAAAATCTTCAAATTATTGTTTGATCCATATGATTTGAATACAACAACTTTCTGTAGCAATATATTAGGCTTTGGCCGTAGATAATGTTACTGAGTTTTATTTCTTGCTAAACCACGAGAACAAATTAACTCTAAGAAATTCACATGTGCCACTTGTACTTTTTCTATCCAATTTATACCTAGCAAAATCAATATTAGAATATCCAATTAACTCAAAAAGTGATAATCTATCATACCATAATCCTACATTAAGTATGCCAGATAAGTATCTAAAATTTTTTTTAATAGCAAATAAATGAGATTCTCTAAGATCAGATTGATACCTAGCACACATACAAATACTAAACATAATATCTGACCTACTTGCAGTAAGATAAACTAGAGAGTATTAGGAAATATATTCTAAAGCCAATCATTTGGATGATTGCGCTCTTTATAACTTGTATATGAATTATGAATTAATAAAAGTTATTTACCATTATTCATCACAAGGTGTTCATCTTTCTTGATAGAACTCATGTGTTGATGAAGTCCTTAGAACTATATGATAATTGATAAAAAAAATTTATCGAATAGTTCTTAAATATATTCACGACTAAATGATACATCATTAAGAGATGATGATATTTATCAAGTGTAGGTCGTTGTATGCCATATAGGTTGGTTGTTCTCTTAATTAAGGAGTGTGAAGACACTGGTATAGCATACAGATGAGATGTAGGAGTACATCACTGAACAAGTGACTCACCTGTGGAGCGCTCTACTGTCAAGAGCTGCTCGTAAAGAATATGGGCATAAGTGTCCCTCTGACTTGAGATCACCACAGTACCTCACAAGCAACTCACTGTACTTTGGTGCTGGACTACCTGAATTTTTAATTCAATGATGAAAGGTTTCTAGCTGGGGCAATCCATGTGATGGGTCACAAGATTTAAAAAAAGATTGAAATATAATGTGGATGACTAATCTAGGATTGACAGTTAAATCCTAGGTCGTCCTGAGCATTTAGGATCAAAAGGATGAATTATGCAGTAACCATATTCCATGATTCTTGAGTGTTGCCTTGCAAACATTCGACCTATCTGGACGTCAAAAATTATTGCTAGATGGTAACTTCGATTAGTATGAAAAATAGTTTTCTATGCTATCGGCTTAGTGTTCGAACCTATGAAGTCACGCACAAAAGTCAGACAAAGTAGGAAAGAATTGACCTAAGTCTATGAGTTCAATTTG
>KE506599.1:54210-64278 GCA_000441515.1 Elaeis oleifera | reverse complement strand
CCCTATTCCACTACAACTAAGGCAATATAAATGTTATATTACTACTAGATAAAAAAATTTTAGATGCACCCTGGCCATCTGATTGGATCGGATGAATTTTTTCTTCAACTGATATCAGAGCCAAGCTGATATATGGTTGCATAGAGTAATTTTTTGGTATAATATATGTGATATATGATCAAAATTTATATTAGATATTAAATTTGACTTATATCTATTAATTAAAATTATTTGATATGGTTTTGATCAGATTTCAAGAACCAAATCAATGGTTGATTGAGGGTTGTTATAAATATGTTATAACAGAATTTTCTTGATGTAGATTTTTGCTGAAATAACAATCAAATTAAAATCTATTTTAATAAAATTTTTATAGTATTATTTTGAGATTAGAAGTTAGACTTAATCAAAATCTGAATTGAATCTATTTTCATAGATTTTCAGATTTGATTTTAAGCAAAATTCTACACAATACAAAATTAGGTCTAACTAGAATTTTATTCTATGCCTTCATATATGTGTTTGAATTATTTTCTATATGATTTTAGATCTCAATTGAATATTTTATATACTGTATAAAAGTAAGTTCAGATCTGAAATTTATTTGCAGCATCATATGATGATGTGATCTAATTAGATTAGATGCATGATATATATGATATGATCATGTTCATATGTGTGCACGCTTGGATTTTATTTGTTGCATGGGTAGATGTAATTAATTTTAAAAATTAGATTTTTAATCTTAGTAGCCCAGTACTCAAATTGAGATAATCAGCAAGCCATCCGGTCATAAGAGGTAGTAGGGATTGAGTCCCTCACTTGTCCATTCGGTGGGTCTCTTATGATCTGTAGGGGTGCCACTGTGATCAAATATCATGAAAAAAAATAGTAAAAAGAATTTAAAATTATTTTGATTATGAATAAGTTTAGATTAGATCTAAAGTGATTCATAATTCGTTACAATTTTAATGAGATAAATTTAGATATAAAAATTGATTTTAAGATCTGAATTGCATATTACATATAATGTAATTAGTAGTGATCTAAAAATTATCATGATACATGTGATGTATATATAATATTTAGATTAGATTTATACATGTTTAATTATTAAACATCGATATGAAATTAGTTTTCATAATATGAAATATATGATATACTTCATATGAAACCCTGATAGACTAGTTCTACAAACTAAAATATATATTTTACATACTTAATTTAGAATTAAGTCTAAATGATCTAGATTTAAGAATTGAAGATTTTAAGACACCTCATAAATTGATAGGCAATGGGTTAGCATGAATCAGATCTTCTAACTAGGTTAGACCTAGGGTTAGAAATAAATATGGACTAATTAGAGAAATTGATCAAATCTAATCAAGAGTTAAGTTAGATTAGGTTAGAATTTTTTTAAGATCAACCTCAATAGTTATAGCTTGATCGCGTCCATATTTTTAACCATACTAAATAGACTGGATCATGGATAAATGGTTTAGCCCAAGTCTTTTAGTTGATCGAATCGAAACTAATTGACCAATTGGTGTCTAAGATAAGTTTGGCAATATTGCATGGCAATATGACTGGTGGTTTTAATTAGTAGTTTGTTTATCTGGCCATTTGATGGTATCTAAGACAAGCTGAGGCAGATCCTCCCATCGATCTCACTTACCTAGTCAATTTGATAGATTATATTTTGATTAGATCATAAATTGATTCAAGCTGACCCATACCATTAAATAAATCAGTGTGACTGATTTAGATGTCTCTAGACCAGACATGTCTCTAGTCCAATTCAATGACTTAGTAAAGTCAGTGGGAGGACTTTTGATTGCTGGTCGATCTCTTCTCTCATTCTCAAATCATAAAATTAGCTCGATTGATGTAGGTGCCCTTGGACTAGCTTGTTTGTAGACCTTTTCATGGCTTGATGAAGTCAGTGGGAGGATTTAGACTCGTCAGTCCAATGGACCAACTTGTCTAGTCCTTTTCATGACTTGATGAAGTTAGTAGAAGGATTTAAAACTCACTGGTCAATACATTCTCAAATTATATAATCAATTTTAAATTATTAGATCTTTAAAATGAGCTAGTTATGGGGATAACTAGATCATAGCCTCCCATTAAGGTACGTGATAATGAGTCTAACATTCTAAATAGGTATTGGAGATGCCACACACCTGGTGTCTATTGGGTATTGAAATTATCATTCATCATATAACCATCTTGTTGTACCCTTCAGATCAATGATCATATTGGCCGAGCCATACTCGGGTCTGGACATTCGTTTGTTGGGTGCACTTGGTGTAGTCATATTAATGGTTGGGCCTAATCAGAATTTTCAGTGGAGGTGTCATATGCCTGCTGAAGAGATGCCTGGGGCAAAATTAATTATTAAAAGTTATTTGAAGAAATAATTGTTTAAGAACCTACCCATAGATGCACATGGGTGGGCCGGCCAAAGTCAGATTTGTGTGCAGTCTGTATGGATTCTAGTATCCACTAAAAAATTAAGGTAATTCTTCGAATTGGAAGTAGAGGCTACCAATTCATTTAAATAGTGAGAGGACAGACTAAAATTCAAGTCTTTAGGATTAAATAATTCATATACTATTAGGTCTTTATTTTCTTTCAGTGATGGCTAGTAATTTGTCGCTCTGCTCACTGTTGGACAGTGACAAGCTTATAGGACCAAATTTTGATAATTGATATTGAAAGTTGAGAATAGTTCTCGAGCATAAAAGATCCTATATATGATTATGGATCCTACACCTGAAGTACCAGTTCCCAATACAGATGCAACGGTTAGAGACACTTATCAGAAGTGGCTCAATTACTGTACGATAGTACGTTGCATAATGAGAGCTATTATGAATAATGAATTTAGTTATAAATTCATCGATGCTCAGCTGAAAGAGATGCTTCAAATATTGAACAAGTCTTTTGACAAACTTGAAGATTTGTCCTTAATAGGACATCAGTCCTCTGAGAGAGGAAAGACAAGTATGGTGTAATGGTATCATATTAGGGCTTTCAAGCCCAATCAAACTAACCAGTCTAAGGTAGATCAGAGTCAGGCAGAATATTTTTTTTGCAAGAAACTAGGGGTTAAAAGATAAATTATCCTCTGTGTCTAGTTTCCTTGATCAGAACAGGCTTAGAAAGAGAAATCAGTAAAAGATTGCTGGACAAGATATTTATATGATAATACCTTGTAATTTCTCTCTTTGTGATAATACTACCTCAGTATTGGATATCAAAAGTCCGATTCATATTTGTAATTCATTGCAGAAACTTCAGATTAGTAAAAAATTTGAGAATAGTGAATGATTCCTAAATGTTGGAGATGGAAGAGCTATTCCAATTCTAGCTATAGAAAAAGTTCAGCTTGTTCTCAATTTAAATATCATTATTTTAGATGATTGTCATTATTGTCCATCTTTCCTTATGAATATTATTTTCATAGGCCTTTTGGCCAAGGGTGGTTATAATTTTCAATAAAAAAAAATTTATGATATCATTATGAATGGTGTCATGATTATACGTAGATAATTAAACATAACATTACAGCCTGTTAGTGTAATGTACACATCGAATAAACATCTTAGAATAAATAATGTCACAGATACCTATCTTTGATATTGTAGACTCGATCATATAAACAGAAACAGGATAGATAGGTTAATCAAAGAGGGTGTCCTTGAAATCAATGATTGTGAATTATTGCTGACTTGTGAGTCCTATACTTTTGGGAAGATGATAAAGTCACCTTTTATTGTAAAGGTGACAGAGCCAGTGATGTTCTAGGTCTAGTATATAGTAATATATGTGGACCTATGAACACAGTTGTCAAAGAAGGGTATTACTACTTCATTACATTTATGACGATCTGTCGAGGTATGGGTACGTCTATCTTATGAAGCACAAGTCTGAATCATTTGAAATATTCAAATAATTTCATAATGAAGTAGAAAAATAAATTGAAAAGAGTATTAAAATTCTTCGATCTAATCGAGGAGGTGATTATCTTTCTAATAAGTTTTTGATATATCTAGAAGAGAATAAAATTCTCTCACAATTGACACCTCCTGGGAGGAGAAATCGAACTCTGTTAGACATGGTTTGGTCCATGAAGGGGTTTGCGAATCTATCAATCTATTTTGAGATTATGCTCTTAAGACTGCTTGTTATATGTAAAATATTTACAGATCGACAAGTTTGGACCTTGGTTCGATAACTGCTTATTTGTAAGGTATCCTAAGAAGTCTAGGACATACTACTTCTACCATACCGAAGAACAAAAAGTATTCGTCAGCAATAGGACATTCTCTTTAGAAAAAGAATTCCTTGGAGAAGGAACTGATGCTATTAAAGTTGAATTTGAAAAAGTTTGACAAGTAGAAGAACTGACACAGACAAGTAGAAATATAAAACCGAATTTGATTAAATTAAATCCAGAGCTCATTGTTGAGGCACCTTTAAGGAGATCTAATAAAGTACCGCATCAACCAGACAAATACTATAGTTTCTAGTCTAGGATGGTGATCTTGTTGAACTAGATGAGAATGATGAGGATCTGGTCACCTATATGGATGCCATGCAGAGATCTGACTCTGACAAGTAGCTTGATGCCATGAAATCCGAGATGGTGTCCATGGAGATCATTTGTGTATGGACACTAGTTGATCCATCCGAAGGGATAAAATCCATAGGGTATAGATGGATTTTCAAAAGAGAAAAGAGGTGTAGACAGGAAGGTGGAGACCTATAAAGTCTATTTGGTTGCCAAAGAATATTGTCAGTGTTATAGTGTTAACTATGATGAGATGATTTTTTATGGCAATGCTTTTAGAATTGGAATATGTATTTTGATAAGATCAAAACGTACGACTTCATTAGGAATGAAGAAGAATCCTGTATAAATAAGTGGGCTAATGGTTCTGTAGTCATCTTCCTTGTATAGTATGTGGATAACATACTCTTGATAGAAAATGATATTCTTACTTTATAAAGTATAAAGGTGTTGCTATCATCACAATTCTCCATGAAAGATTTAGGAGAAGCATCCTACATCCTAGAGATAAAGATCTATAAGGATAGATCTAAAATGTTGCTTGGATTGCCCAATCCACATACATAGATATCATACTGAAATAGTTCAGCACAGAGAATTTCAAGAAAGGCTATCTCTCAATAGACCATGGAATTACTCTCTAATAAAGATTGTCCGACAACTCTTCAAGAGAGAGAGTGTATGAGTAGAGTCCCATATATTTTGACAATGGGGTCTATCATGTACGCCATGATATGTACAATGCTGGATATGGTATACTCGCTAGAGGTAGTGAGTAGGTACTAGTCTGATCTGGATGAGAGCTATTGGAAGGTTGTGGAGATAACTCTTAAGTATTTGAGAAATACAAAAAGGTCCAATGGCTAATATATAGAGACACTGACTTGAAACTTGTGGGATATGTTGATTTTAGTTACAGTCAGATCATGATGACGGAAAAATATGTCGAGTTATGTGTTTATCCTAAATGGAGAAGTGATATGCTGGAAAAGTTTCAGCCAATTTATTGTAGCCGATTTTGTTTGCAAAGTAGAGTACATTGCAGCATTCGATGCTGCAAAGGAAGTAGTTTGGTTGTGGAAGTTCATTAATGAGCAATGGAGTGGCACCCTCTATTGATGGTCCAAACCTGCTGTATTATGACAGCACTGAAGTCATAGCTCAGACTAATGAATAGTAATCCCATCAAAGAACCAAACATACTCTGCATCGCTATCACCTTGTATGAGAGGTTGTAGATCAAGGTGACATCAATCTTCAGAAGATCGATAAAAAGGAGAACTTGACCGATCCATTTGCTAAAGCTTTCAGAACAAAGAGTTCGACGAACTTAAAAGGAAGGTGGGTATTAGATACTGTATCAACTAGTTTTAGTCCAAGAGGGAGTTGTTAGGAAATATGTCCTAAAGTCAATCGTTTGGATGATTGCACTCTTTATAACTTGTATATGAATTATGAATTAATAAAAGTTATTTGACATTATTCATCACAAGGTGTATATCTTCTTTGATAGAACTCATGTGTTGTGATGAAGTCCTTAAAACTATATGACAATCGATGAAGGAAGATTTATCGAATAGTTCTTAAACATATTCGCGATCAAATGATACGTCATTAAAGAACGATGACGTTTATCAAGTGTAGGTCATTGTGCCCCATGTAGGTTGGTTGTCCTCTTAACCAAGGAGTATGAAGATACTGGTATGGCATACAGATGAGATGTAGGAGTACATCGTCACTGAATAAGTAACTCACCTGTGGAGTGTGCTGCTGTCAAGAGCTGCTCTCGAAGAATAAGGACTTAAGGGATGATGACATTTATCAAGTGCAGGTCATTGTATGCCATATAGGTTGGTTGTCCTCTTAACTAAGAAGTATGAAGACACTGGCATGGCATATAGGTGAGATGTAGGAGTACATCATCATTGAATAAGTGACTCACCTATGGAGCGCTCTGCTGTCAAGAGTTGCTTGTGAAAATATGGGCATAAGTGTCCCTCCGATTTAAGATCACCACGATCACTTGCAAGCAACTCACTATGTTTTGGTGTCAGATTATCTGAATTTCTAATTCAGTGATGAAAAGTTTCTGGGCACAATCAAGTACTTGTAGTAGTCGGTGTGTGGATCAAGATGGGATTGATCCCTCCGAATTTTAAGAGTTGATGCATCACTGTATTTTAATTGAGTAAGACCTCAGTCGGGGCAATCCATGTAATGGGTTACAGAATTTGAAAAATATTGAAATACAATGTGAATGACTAATCTAGGGTTGATAGTTAAACCCTAGATCGTCCTGAGCATCTAGGATCAAAGGGATGAATTATGCGGTAACCATATTTCATGATTCTTGACTATTGTCTTGTAAACATTCGACCTATCTAGATGTCGGAAACCATTGCTAGATGGTAACTTTGATTAGTACGAGAAATAATTTTCTGTGCTACCGACTTAGTGTTCAAACCTATGGAGTCATGCACAAAAATCAGACAAAGTAGGAAAGAATTGACCTAAGTCTATAAATTCAATTTGAAAGTATGAGACTTGATTGGATAAATAGATTAGCTTAATTGAGAATTAAGTTAGAGGTCATACAGAATTAAAAAGTTGACTATGTCTGGCTAACACTAGACATAAGGTTCAAGTTTAATTCCAGGGATGATAATGATCTGATCAATGATCTAAAGAATTTATAAGAGATTAATTATATATTCTAATTAATTTTAAATTAGATCTAATTTAATTAAGGCTTAATTTGATATAATATCCAAGTTGGACTTGGAGGTGAATCCTAATTGGATTAGGAATAGCAGTCTTTTCGAATTAGATTCGAATTGGAATTGTATTGACCCAAATATGTATCAAATTTGATTTGTATTTTATGAGGCCTTAATTATTTGATTTTATCTCTCATTATGGGTAGACAAATGGACTGATTTGGTGCCTAATGTGGGATGCCCAATCCCCTTGGGCGTGAGCTATTAGGTGGCGCTAAATGTTGGTGCCATTCCTACATGATTTGGGTTTCCATATGGCATAAGGAGTTTGAATTTGATTCAAATTAATTAAACCTGATCTCTAAGTGGGACTAAAAATTTGAGAGTCCTAATTAGATTAGGACTAAGGGTTTTAAATTCCTATATAAGGAGGGCTATGGACATGGGGCGGCGATAAGAAAGAAGAAGGCTACACAGAGCGTGAGAAAGGAGGAGCCTGGGTCACGCATCCCACCTTGGGATGCACATCCCAAGGGAGTAGGAGGGTCTGGGTATTAGTCCCACCTTGGGACACATGTCCCAAGGTAGCAAGCAGGAAGAGAGAGAGACTCAGTGTCCTTCTCCTTTGGTGTGTGATACTTAGCATGTGGGGTTCTCTTCCAGGCGTGGAGCATCGCTTTAGGCATTCTCCTTCTCCTCTAGGCCTCTTCTAATTGTTTGAAATCTGATTTCAAAAGCTGCCTCTTTCTTCCCTCCTATTGGATGATCATCCTTCTTCTCTATGAAGCTTGGCGTGCGTGCAAAATAGAGGGCCTGTGCATTCAGGCCTCGCAAGGCTTTGGATTCAAGCAAGAAATCCTCAATATTTGATCTCTATTCTGCTGCAACCAAGATAAATATAAATGTTATATTACCACTAGAATAGAAAATTTTTTAGATGCACCCTAGCCATCCGATTGGATCGCATGAATTTTTCTTCAGAGAGCCTATCATACCTCTATACAGTTTATTATCTACTTTTTACCTCTTTCATCTTTGTTAAGCTTACAGGAGGGACTCATAGGTGTGCCAATCGGTCTTAAAGTCTCCATTCTATACTTCTTATGTATTTTATTTGGTTGATAGAGATTCCTTCTTCACTTTGCTTGATTTGAAGTTTGAGAAAGAAGTTCAACTCTCCCATCATGCTCATCTCGAACTCACCCTGCATAAGTTTGGCAAATTCTTGACAAAGGGATTTATCAGTAGTACCAAAGATAATATCATCTACATAGATTTGCACCACCAATAAATTAACATCTTTTTTTTAAGAATAATGCTTCACCAATGTTCCCCTAGTGAATTTATTATCTAATAAAATTTACTTAGCCTTTCATACCATGCACATAGGACTTGTTGTAATCCATACAAAGCTTTATGTAGTTTAAAGACATGGTTTGGAAATGTATGATCTTCAAAATCAGATGGTTGTTCAACATATACTTTCTTAGATATATAATCATTAAGAAATACACTTTTAATATCCATTTGATATAATTTGAAATTCATAAAACATGCAAATGCAAGTAGTAGCCTTATTACTTCTAATCTAGCTACTAGGACAAATGTTTCATCAAAATCAATACCTTCTTCTTGGTTGTACCCTTTAGCTACTAACCTAGCTTTGTTTCTAATGATGGTGCCATGTTCATCTAATTTATTTCTATACACCCACTTAGTCCAATTATAGGATGGTAATTAGGTCTATCAACTGGTATCCAAACTTTATTTCTTTCAAATTGATTTAATTCTTTTTACATAGTATTGATCCAACAAAGATTATTTTCAACTTCTTCTATTATTTTAGGTTCAATTTGTTATACAAAAGCTAAATAATTATTGATATTTCTAAGATAAAATTGAGTTCTTATCCCTTGTGATGGATCACCAATAATAAGATCTTTAAGATGTCCATATGCATACCTCTACTCTTTTAGTAGTTCTTCTCTTGGACTTGGAGTGGGCTCCTCATCCTTTTCTTCTTCATCCTCTTTTCTTGGATCTTCTTCATTGTTTTGAGGTGAATCATCTTTTAATGTGAGACTATCCATCTTGTTATTGAAAATACCTGCATCCTCATCTAAAGCATCTTTTGTTTTTGAAGATTTGTCATTAAATTTATTAAAAACTACATGGATAGATTCTTCAATAATGAGAGTTCTCTTATTGAAGATTCTATATGTCTTGCTTGATGTGGAGTATCTTAAGAAGATACCCTCATCCGACTTGACATCAAATTTTTTTAGATTATCTTTTCTATTATTTAATATAAAATATCTACAATCAAAAATATAAAAATAGTTTATATTTGGTTTTCTTTTTTTTTCAAAGTTCATATGGTGTTTTCTTTAGAATAGGTCTAATTAATATATGATTTAAAATATAGCATGTAGTATTAATAGCTTTTGTCCAAAAATATTTAGGTAAATTACCTTCACATAATATAGTACGTGACATTTCTTGTAATGTACGATTTTTTCTTTCTACCATCCCATTTTGTTGAGGTATTCTAGATGTAGAAAAATTATGATCAATTCTTTTATCATTATAAAATTTTTAAATACTATTTTTCAAATTTGATACCATGATCACTACGAATGCATGCAATAGAAGTATTCTTTTCATTTGAAACATTTGATAAAATTTGGTGAAGGCTTTAAATGCTTCATCTTTTTGTGCTAAAAATATTATCCAAGTAAATCTTGAAAAATCATCTACAATTCAAGCCCATATTTC
>KE506599.1:11540-22835 GCA_000441515.1 Elaeis oleifera | reverse complement strand
AGACTGAAAATTAAGAAGCTGATCCACAGCCCTCATCGTGACACACTGGTGTCAGGAGACTGCATGTTAAAAATGTCTTTTTTTTCTTCTTTCGTGTAGACTATGGAATAGCTTGGTCACTGCCATTTTTCCTTTTTTTTTTTTTGTTTTTTGGTGGAACATGGAATAGCTGTCCTCATGTAAAAATGAAAAATATATAAAGACAACATGTTACACACCTTGACGTTGATATAATTGGATCCTTGACTCAAAACTTTATTTGAGATGGCTTCTTGGACCCGCATCTATAATTTGGTCCACGGTTTCAATAACACAAACCTTGTAGAGCGGTCATCATTATTTAAAGTTATAATAAATAATTTTTTTTACATATATATCTTTTAAATATACAAAATTATATGAATATCTTTTTATTTAAATAGTAAAATTGCTATTTGAATATATATTCTCTTAAAATATTTATTTTACATTATATCCTTCTTTTGCTTCTTTTATATATATATATATATATATTCATACCATCTAATGTCATTAAAAAATAAATAATTTAAAATTAAAATGACTAAAATATCCTTTTAGAGGGACATGTACAAAGAAAAGTTTATAAAGATATACATATAAATAATTACTTTATAAGGATTAATATAATTTCACATATTTTGGAGGATATATACAAAAAAATCTATTAAAAATTGATCAAATTAAGCACAACTGACACTTGCCATATATTTCATGTGATCATGTCTTAGTTAAATCGACAAGTAAAGAAAAAAAGACCAAGTAACATTATCAATTTTTATTTGTTTAAGATCTTAACTTGACAAAGTTGAAATATTGAATGACCATTTTGGTAATTATAATTCCCACATTTGATTTTAATCTAATTGTCATGATTGAGTCTATGGCATCTATATATTCTCCATCATTTTTAGAATATTAAAATATATTCAATCTAAATTAATTATAGAAGTTAAGAAAGATCAACTAAATGACCTTTAGTGATTTACATACAATGAGTTGTTCATTAGTTAAGGCAAGAATTTTACAAAAATAACATGATTTCTTTTTAAAAATTGATATCATGAGCATAAGATCATGCAACATAATAATATTGATTGTTTTGTCATCTTTAACTAAGAGTGAATAAAGTATCTTTACTATAATTAACTTTGCCATTTAATCATATGCCAAATTTTAATAGTTTTTTGAATGTATACCTTTATATATGTAAAATTGTATGAATACACTCATAAAGTTGCTGTTTATATACATCCTTGCGAAATTTTCTTTTTACATATCTATCCCTAAGGATAACTCAGTCATTTTAGTTTAAACCTTTATTTTTATTGATATTAAATGGTGGTATGTATATATATAATAAAGAAAGAAAAAAAAAGTATATATATAAAATAAATATTTATGATGTTATACTTGCAAATAGCAATTTTGCGAAGATATTCATATAATTTTATATATTTAGAAGGATATACATACAAAAAATTTATAAAATAATTATTATCATTTGCCCAAATATACGTAGCTAAATTGGAGATATTTGAAAATAAAAAATGATTGCTATAGTTGTTCTTATTTTATTAAACCACCTTTCATTGGATTCTTTTCCAACTGACATGATATTTAAATTTAAACATATTCTTTATTAAAGAATCGTAAAGAACAATTTTTATTTTCATTATATAACGACTGTTATAATTAAACTACAGATAAATAATAATTATTTTGAAAATTTTTATTATTAATGTGTGCGTGTATATGTATATATATCTCCATTGCAAGGTGAAAGTCTTGCGCGTGCAGGAGCTTGTCGCCCGAAGAATGAAAGCGACAGCGATCTCAATGAGGCCGAATTTTCTCCATTCCACTCTCTCCATTCCATAGCCTTCGTCGAACCTCGTCCATCCATGCGTGTTTACTTTTTTTAAGACAAAGTAAACATACGACAAAAGCTAAAGTTGGTGGGGAATTGATGGGAGGACTCTTTCCCTCGCGTGGTCATTTATTAGAATTTAAAAACATGTCGACCTTACCCCTGGAATCCAAGGAAGGAAGCAGGCGAGGATATTTGCTGTGATGAGACGGGTCCTCGACTAGAGCTGGAATCGGGCCGGATTGGGCCAAACCATATTCTTATCTGAATCTAGTTCAAATTTTTTATCAAATTTCGGGCTAGGTTTAAATTCGAATTTTTTAAAAATATATGGCCTGAACTCGGCCCGAGCCCAAGCTCGGACCCGGTCCGAACCCAATCGGACCGGCCCGCATCCAAGCCCAAATCAGGTCCGGCCCACGTCCAGGCCCGAATGAGCCCATCGTTCAAGCCCGAATTAGGCCCGCATCCAAGCCCGAATCAAGCCCAAATGAGGAAAGACAGAGGACCGGTGTCACTGTGTTGCAGTGTTGGCCAATGAGGGAAGATGGAGGACCGGTCGGTGGACAGAATACGGACCAGGGAGGGCCAAGGGCTAGGGCTCTTCAGCCTCTTCGACTTCGAGACTTCGATGGGAAACTGAGAAAATCAGGAGACAGAAAAGAAGAGGAAGAGCCGAAGAGGTGATGGGTTTAAAAGGATGGCGGTCTAACCTTGCCTCTAGCAAGGTGTTGAAGCCCAGCTGCCCAGCACGGCAGCACGGTGAACCTAGCTTCCGCTCTCTGGCAGTACAACTTCAAAATCCTAGTTTGAGAGAAAAAAAATAGAATTAAGGAATACTAAGACTTGAGATCCAGAGGAAGGGATTTGGAGGATCCTTACCCAAAACGACGAACGGTGATGGCCGAAGATAGGAAGACGGCGTCAGTGATGGACGATGAGGGAAGATGGAGGACCGGTGTCACTGCGTTGGCGATGGCAAATGGGGAAGACGGAAGATCAGACACGATGAATTGATAGGGAAGATAGTGATAGCAGTTGTCGGTTGGTGGACGGAACACGGACCAGGGACGGTCGGACAGAACACAGATAGAAGATCAACTTCGATGGGGTGAGAAGAGAAGAGGAAGAGCAAAAGAGGTGATGCCGTGATGGGCTCTTTTAGACTTTTAGTCGGCTCCGCGTTCCATTTTCATTTCGGGGCCTCGGGTGCTTTTAGTCGGGCTCCATTTCGGGTCCGGGCCCAGCCTCTCTTAGGTTGGAAATTGGGCTTTTAGTCGGGAACGATTTCGGACCCGGGCTCGGGCCGGACCAAAGGTCTACCCGAGCCCGGCCTGAAATAAAATGGGCCCTATTTTATTAGTTTGAGCCCGGCCTGTATGGTCTCAGACCGAGCCCAAAGCCCGATCCGAAGCTGGTCCGATCCGATGGGCCTTGGGCAGATCCGAGCCCACTTCTAACCCTAGTCCTTATGGCATTTGGGAGCGTTATGGTATGAGTAATTTGTTCCTAACTTTCTATCCTCTTGTTATTCCACCGACTAATAGAATAAGTCTGAATTCTGCTCAGTTCGGAATTTGCTATTTCTGAGATTGAGTTTGAACATCATTTAGTTATAAACTAGTAAAAGGATTAAAAGATAACTTTCTTGGACAAAATTGCCACTACTGAACATATGATTGTCATTATTTTTTTTTAATACAGCAATCATAATGTTATTTATATCAAAATTTTTGAATTTTAACTATGAAATATTAAGAAATAATACTAAATAATATATTACTTAATTGGATGTTAATTTCCAAATATTTACTATTATGTTCTTTGCCACAATCTTAAAATAATATTTTAATATTAAAATATTATGTTCATTAATATTTTTTTATTATGTTGCTGTTGAGGATTGATTTGACTCAAGGCCACCGACCTAGATGGTGTGGTGAAGAGCTTGAGGAGGTGGCCAAGGGACCTAAGAAACTGGTCGGAAAACTCGAGATGGTTGATGGTGGTGGGATCTTCGTTCCAATACTGTGATATACCGATCATGAAGCATAAAAAAAAAAAAGTCTACTTGCCAAAGATTTTATGGTGAGGGATCCTTCGATTTTTAAATTAGATCATCTTTAAAAAATAGAAGAGTTTAAAGGACAAGTAGTGAGAGAGAGAGAGAGAGAGAGAGCTCGAGTAAAGAGAAGAGAGAGAGAGAGAGAGCTCCAAGAGTCTATGAGAAGGGATTTTACTTGACTTGAAGCTACCAGAGGCTCAACTTAGATCTCCACTTACACTCAGACTTAGAACTTATCTTGAGGATCCCTCTAGAGTAGTTTATATAGATGAGAGTCGAAGCCCATTACAATTGGAATCTTGAGACGTGCAAAAATAACCATTATAAATAATTGCTCGTATGTTTGAAAGATTTCGCAAGATGTTATCGCATAGTTATGGAAGCCGTTCACCATTATGGGCCAGTTGTAACCAAATGGTATAAAATTTAGACATCTCCACACACCTTTGAAATGGCCATATCGTGGAAACTAGTTAAAAGAGGCAAGAGCTTCATAGTAGACTTGTGGTGGATTCTGGTTGGTCAGTTTTATGGTAGATGACTCCAACATATATCATATACTAAAATGATATTGAATATATTAAAATAATATATTTATCAATTAATGAGTAAATGCTAGATATATTTATTACTTAATAATTATTTGGCAAATTATTAATTACTGATCTATTGTCAAACATATTGTTAAGTTCTCCATGCTATAATAACGATCATAGTGTATCACATAAAATAATTTTTCGATATTTCTAACTACAGCAAAAGTTGATATATTAATTAACGGTCAAATGGCAAACAGGTTGCCTTTACCCTTTATGCCAGATCAATAAAAATTATTATATTATAATAATAATATTTTAAATATTTTAAGTATAATATATGTTAAAGTATTCTGAGTTTTTATGGGGGGGCTCGGTGGAATAACATGCTCTATTATACCTTCCTCGTGAAAGAATAATTAAGTTTCTTTTGTAATGTCAATCATTAGATTATATTTTTTTAACCTTAAAATATAGTGTCAGCTTCGTAATCTATACTATAGGTACAGAAAAAATTTATCATACTTAAAAAATTATACAAAATATGATCTACTGGTTGTTGATGTCACGAAAGGACACCGATCATTCTTCCATCTGAAAGATACAATCTGTACCTTTGGAATAAGCAGATTAAAGGCTAGTTTGATCGGATCGGGTGGACTCTGGATTAATCGGATTAATTTTTTACTATTTGGTGAAACTCCTTTTTATCCTAATGTCGCTTGCAAACGGGCTAAATCATTTATTTATTTATTTTTTGGTAGAAAGGTCCAAGTCATTTATATATTGACCCGTGACTTTAGACGACAACGTAGACAAATTTGATAGGAGCGTGACAAGGGGGTTCTTTCCATTGCACCGTCTTCTGTTCAAATTTAGCATCGTCTAGAACACCATGCCGAGTAGGCAAGGATAGTTGACAAGTATTCATCCTCCAAGTCATTTATTTAAATCTTAAAGTGAAGACTCGTATCTAAGTCATTTATTTAAGTAGATTTTTCCTGAAACCAGGAAGATACACTTCAACCTAGATTTAATTATGACAAGGGCTTATAGGTCTGGTTTTGAAAGGGTTTGAGTCTCAGTTCTTTCGTACCCCAAAAAAAAAAAGAGAGAGAGAGAGGAGAGAGGAGAGAAGCCCTGTGGCTTAGGCAAAAATATACGCAACCATGTGTAGCCATGTGGCATTTCAAGGATTTTACGTATAATTTTTATTGTATGTTTATTATTTAAATAGAAAAGGAACTTTTGGGTTAAAGAAAGAGATTAGAAAAAAATAAGAACCACCCACTCCATTGAGTCAATGGAAAGAGATAGAACCTCCAATCACAACAAGAGCAATGGTGTGACTTAAAAATCACTCAACAATCTTCCAGCATTCACATTGTTTCACACAATTCACAATGAAAATATAAAGGGTGCAATAAGAATAGAACAGACCAGATGAGTGATTCTTTGAGTTACATTTTTTATTACTAAAGCATTTTTATTACAACGAAGTATATCAAGTAGATATATTCATTAAAAGGAATCTTGCATGATTAAAGGCAGCACTAGCTTTCTCTTTATAATCATCTTCCAAGCACTCCAAATTACAATCTTATCAGAATGAACATAATGGATTTGTTTGGCTTTGTTTCCGAACTAGATGTCCAAAAGACCTATACAGCATATGAAAGGGGAGTTCAAAGCTCCCCAAGCATACCCCGTGTCAAGCTTCGAATATCTTTTTATTTCCAACAGCATTCTCTTCTTCCATTTTGCTTCGAACCCTTCCAGAGCCCTCTCAAATCTTCTTGAGCTCTCGCGAACATCGACCTCTTCTCCGCTCTCCTCACTGCCACCTCCCGTCGATCTCCACCGTCGCCTTTCTTCTTATCCTCATCAACGTCGGCTTTCCTTCCAATCTCCCTCAGGTGGTTTCCTTCCCACAGATCTCCTAAAAAGAGAGGTTGATGTCCTCCCTACTCTCCTTGCTGTCACCTCCCACCAGTCTCCACTATCACTTTCCTCCCCATCGTCACTGGTGTTGGACTTCTCCTCCAATCTCCCTCAGGTGCTTAACCTCTAGATCTGGCGAAGATCCACAGTGGATCCATATTTTCTCCTCTCCTCCCGGATCTCCGAACCCACCACGAAACCGTTCACCTCTAGCCCCTCTCTTGCTGATTTATCTCTACTCCGATGGTCCGGCCCCTCTCTCTCTGATCTTTCTTCGCTTTGGTAGTCCACTCCAGCGGTCTGCTCCCCTCTCTCTCCGATCTCTCTTCCCTCTGATGCTCCACTCCTCCCTCTTTCTGATCTCTCCCCACTCCACCGGTTCACTCAAAATCCATGGGTTCACTCAAAATCTATCGAAAACCTCCTAGATTTGGCAAAGATCTACAACAGATCCATATTTTTCCCTCTCCTCCTGGATCTCCGTACAATGACAAAACCGATCACCTTCGATGACTCCCTTCATCTCAAATAGGTAAGTTTTTTTGGGGTTTGTCCTTTTTTCTTCTTTTCAGCTGCTCCCTTCTAATTTCTCCCCATGTTGCATGTTTTCCTTCCATCCTCTAACCTCCTATGCCCATTCTCCATCAGTGATGCTAATCTAGCACTGATCTTGCCTCTCACCTTTCACAGATAATATTTTCCTACTTTTTTTATTTTTTCTTTTTTTTCATCTTTCTCTTCTCTCTGAGTTCTTCGACAACCGAATGAATCCTAACCCTAAACCTAGATCTAACCTAACCCTATCCTCATCTAACTCTAACCCTTAACAAACCCCAACTCAACCCACTGCTAACACCGCTCGAAACCCTAAACCTAACCGAACCCTAACCCTAATTCCTATCTAACCCTTAAGCGAACCCTACTACCAAACCTCACCAAAACCCTAACCATAAGTGAACCCTAACCCTTGTTTCTCTCTAACCCTTAATCGAACCCTACGGCCAAACCTCATCGGAACCCTAAATGTAACCGAACCCTAACCCTAATTCCTCTCTAACCCTTACCCCAAGCCAACTAATTCTAATCCTGCCCTAAACCAATCCTAACTCAACCCACCTCTTACCTTGGTCAGACCCGTAACTCAATTCTAATACTAATCCTAATTAAACCCACTATTAATCGTAAGCCAACCTAGACCCAACCCTGCCACTAACCGAACTCCAGCCCTACCACAACCCAACGACCAAACAACCTAAAATCCAGTAACCCATCCCTCCAACCCATTAACCCATAATCTGATCATGTAACAGATCAACCCACTAACCCATTAACCCAATGTTGTGCAGGATTCGGTACCACACGATACAGCAGGAAGAAAAAGAACAAAATAAGAAACAATATACAAATACGTGGATCGGCCTCAAGCCTACCTCCATAGGGCGTGCAAGCTTCACTATGAGAGAATAAAACAAAACCAATACAAGAAGAACTCACCACTCAATCTTTGTATAAGAGGCTCTTAATGAGAAGCCCCAAAATCCTCACAAAAATTTTTGAAATCTCTATTGAATTTTTTTATACCTCCAGGATGTCACCAGCTATCCAACACAATAAACGGCCCATCAATCAGAGCTATATAGGCTCCAAAATCTCAAAAATACTGTTATAGTAGGAATACTGAGTCCCAATCAATTCTAGAACAATCTGTGGCCGTCCGATCATGACTGGCTCGCATCAGAGCTGTCCGATCACTCACTATAGCCTCTGATCATGCCTAATCACACTTGAAATCATCCTCAGCCATCTGATCATGACCGCATATGATCTGGATTATTGGATCGCACACAAATGCCCCTGGACCACGCATGGATCGTGTGATCGATCCACATGGCTTCCATGGACCACCCAACACCCTGCGGTCCATGGTGGACCACGCAGGGCGCTGGGCCTGGGCGCCCATCCCCGCTGGGCCGGCCCACGCGTGCACCCATGCTGGTCCAGCCCACGCGTTGGGCCACACATGCCTACGTGCATGCGCCTTCGCTGGGCCCGACCGCACCACCGCCAGCCTTCACCGCCTCGTGTATGGTGCCATCTTTTCCAAGCTTTTTTCATATGTATTTTCACCATCTGGACTCCGTTTGGGCTGTTCTTGGGCTCGTTGGACTCTATTCGTCATCCTGGACCATGCTGTGGGCTAGTGTGGATCGAATCTTAAGGTGTATTTTTAACAATCTTCATCTCGACTCGATATTCGACCTCCATCTATCTCTGAGAACCTGTAATCCATCTCAACCCCATACCCTGGGGCATGCCTGCTGTCTCATGGATGGACAAATGTGGAGTCAGGCCAGGCTACTCGATCCCACCTCCGTCATGTGCTGTGTCCACTCTGATCAAAATCTGCTCGGAGAAGTCTCCTGTGGCAATAGAAATTTCACTCTGCGACGTCGCCTCTCGTCCTCTCGAGTCTCCCGTCCAGTGCCCGATCCACCTCCACCTAGAGCTCCATCTCGCTCTAGGCTCCTCCTGGTTCCTGAAGCTCTACCTCACACTAGGCTCCCTATCAGGTAGTAATATCCTCTCGTCTTCATCTTTCCCTCCAGAATAACCCTATCACCATGCAACACCTTCAGGATTCCTCCACCAGCTACCATCCGATAGCCTCTCGAATCTAGTCTGCTCAGTAAGATAAGATTGCATCTGAAATCGGGTATGTATCGGACCTCTCCCAATCTCCTCACTACACCTTCATGTGTTCTCCAGCTGACCATCCTGATACCGCTGATAGCACAGCTCGATCCATCTGGTAAATAAATAATTCCCTCACTGCTCTTCAGGGAGTTAAACTGCTCCTCTCTGCAATATACATGATAAGTGCATGTAGAATCTAAAATCTACTGTTGGAAAGAAGTAGATACCTCATCAGATATCTCCAGGACATCATCCTCTGACTCGCTACTGGCCATCGCTGCAGTAGCCCTTATCCGATCCCTGAGTTGAGGGCAATCTCTGATTAGGTGTCCCAACTCATCACATCGATAACACCTGATCTTGCTTAAGTCTCTCATCCTGGACTTGGACCACCCTCGTCGCGATCTCCTATCGCTCTGTCTGCCGCCTCCTGCTCCTCCAGAAATCATGAAAGCTGAGCTGCCACCTAAGCTCGAAGCTAGGTTCTCTCTCCTGAGAATCTCGTTCTAGAGAATCATCGTGGTGACCTCATCCATCTTGATGGTGCTCTTCCCCATTAGAAAAGTAGTCACCAAGGACTCATACAAAGGGAGAAGCAATGGTAGCAAGAGCAGCGCCCTGGTCTTCTCCTCAACTTTCTCGCCAACACTGAGGAGGTTGGTAAGGATCTTCTGGAGGTGAATAAGATGCTCCTGCATGCTCTATCCCTCAATCATCTGCAGCTGGTAGAACTGCCTCCAGAGGAAGAGGGTGTTGGTGAGAGACTTCGCCATGTATAACTCCTCGAGCTTCGACCACAGCATCATCAGAAAAGTCTCACCAAGTACATGGATCACCACCTCATCTGCTAGGTACAAATAGATCATACTCACCACCTACATCTGGAGCCGCCTCCAATCCTGTATCTCCATGGTAGTCAGCTTCTCCTCACACAAGAGAGCATCGATCAACCCTTACTGGATGAGCACGTCCTTCACCCTCGTCTGCCACAAGGAGAAATTGCTCTTTCCATCAAACCTATTGATCTCCACCTTGATTATGCTTATCTTCTCCATCTTCTATCTCGATCATGACCGCCATAAGCTATGCTCTGGTACCACCTTGCTCTGATACCAATTATTGTGCAAGATCTGGTACCACACGATGCAACAGGAAGAAAGAAGAAACAAAATAAGAAATACAATACAAATATGTGGATCGGCCTCCAGCCTACCTCCATGAGGTGTTCAAGCTTCACTATGAGAGACTAAAATAAAATCAAAACTAGAGAAACTCATCACTCAATCCTTGTATAAGAGTCTCTCAACAAGATACCTCAAAACTCTTACACAAGCTCTTTGAAATCTCTCTTCAAGTCTTTCTGCACCTCCAGAACATTACCAGCTATCTAATGCAACAAACGGCTCATTAATCGAAGCTATATAGGCTCCAAAATCTTAAAAATACTATTACAATAGGAATATTGAGTCCTAATCAACTTTAGAACAATTCGTGGCCGTCCGATCGTGACCGGCTTGCACCAGAGCCATCCAATCATGATCGGCTCACACCATAGCCTCTGATCATGCTTGGAATCATCCTCAGCTGTCCGATCACGATCGCATATGATCTGGACTGTCGGATCGTGCACAAATGCCCTTGGACCGTGCGTGGATCGCGTGATCGGTCCACGCGGCTTCCATGGACCACCCAACACCTTACGGTCCATGGTGGACCGTGCAGGGTGTTGGATCGGCCCATGCGCACCTGCACTGGGCCTACCTATTGGGAATAGTGTCCCAAAGCCAATCGTCAGCCTGTTGACGGTTGTGCTCCTTTGTATTAGTACATGAATTATAAATAATAAAAGTTATTTTAGTATTTTTCATCACAAATGTTTCATCTTCTAATGAACTCCTGTGTTGTGGTGAAGTCCTTAGGACTATTTAGACTCGACAAAGGAGGATTTGTCGTTTAGTCCTTAAACCTGTTCGCGATCAAATGATACGTTGTTACTAAGGATGACAACGTTTATCGAGCATAGGTCGTTGTGTGCCATATGAGTTGGTTGTCCTCATAACCAAGGAGTGTGGAGACACTGGTATGGCATACAGGTGAGATGTAATGGTACATCTGCACTGAACGTGATCGACTCCGGAGCTATTCTGCTGTCAAGATTTGCTCCGATGGGA
>KE506598.1:34747-48753 GCA_000441515.1 Elaeis oleifera | reverse complement strand
TTTTTCTATTTGATTTCTGTATCTGAATCTTATTTCACATATGATGATCCTATTTATGATTTGAAGATATGATCTTATGTATGCTTATATTAAATCAGATTTAATCTGAAAATTTTAAATTCTGCTGCATATTTATTTGAAAAATTTACATACATGAAATCATGAAACTCTAACAATGGTATCAAAGTCACGTCATATGCATGAGATTAGAATTTAGATTTAAAATCTGTATAGAAAAATTTCAAATCTGAAAGGTTTTGATGTCGTTCTGACATAAGGTTGTTCTGACATAACTTGTTATACTATATGGTTGTCCTAGAACGATGTTGAAATTTTTAATTTAAATTAAATTTTAAATCTGATCTTTTTAGCATATATGTGATATATATTTTGTTATTTAGATCTGAAAAGAGTTTTAAGATCTGTTTTGATTCATATATATGATATATGAAAATATGTTTAGAGCTGAAATTTATTCTATGACCTGAACTATTCATGTATGTGATACTTTTTGTATGCATGATCTGAAATTATTTTGAGATCAAAATTTACTTTCATATAAAGAATTTAATTAAAATTTTGATTTAGGATCTGAAATTAGTGTTTGTGCATGAGGGATTGATCATGGGTAGATCAAATTTGGTCATGTAATTGGATTACATCAAAGAGTTTCTAATTTGATCATGTTGGGTCCAAATCGATTTAGTTGTTGATCAAATCGAGTCAAGTGTTGATTAGGATGAGATCAATAGGGCTTAAGATTATATAATTATTGTTGATCGAATCGATTGGTACCCATATGTGGAATCGATTAACCTAAGGATCTAATTCGGCTTTATGGCTCGAATCTGATTCACCTATGCCAACCTATTCGGATCAATTATCCAATTGGTATCTAAGATAAGTAATTGAACGATAGTTATTTAATTGATTTCGTTCACTTATCTGGTTAATTTATTGATGTCTAAGAAAAGCAATAGGGGGACCCCACCAATCTCCACTTACCTAGCCAATTTGAAAGATGGAGTCTCAAATGTGGTTGCTTGGTGATTTGATTTAGCCCATGCCAATTACATCAATCATGTGATGACTGATTAGATGAGATCTAAATCCAAATCTCTTCATAAAATATTAAGTCCAAGGTCTTCCACCATTGTAGATGTGCGGGCATACTACCGACGTTGATTGTTCTCGCTCGATCGCAGTGGTTCAGTTGCATCGAAATATGCAACCACTTTATTAGCAAAGAGTTACTCCAAGATAAAGATGGGGTTGGCCCACTAACTGTTAGGTGAGGGACCCAATGATGGCTTTGCACCTACTTATGAACGGTGGGTCTGACTTAACTAAAGAGTGTGGGCAATAACTGTTAGGTGAACCCACATGACTTAAAGACCAAGTGGCTGCAACATGCTTAGAGAAGCATCTGGACAAAGAGTTGTCCACGCATCGGTGTTTATTCATGTTATCAATAATTGTTAGGTGAGATGCACGGCATCAGTGGGACCGCAACACCCACTAGAAACTCAATTATCGCGTTAGAATTTTTATTTCTCCATCCGAAGAGTGTGAGAGATCCGATAAAATAGTGGAAGTCTCTCATTGTATCAAAAAATTTTTAAGTAAATTATATAAATAAGTACAAATATCTAATTAGAATATTTGCTCTTTGCTATTCATTGTGTCAGCTTCCAACCTCTAGCTCAAATCTTAGATATCAACTGATTAACCAAAATTGATTACATAGACTGGCTCACAAACAAATAAATTATTTTAATTTAAAAATTAATAATATTCTCTATCAGGTCATTCTGATGTTAACAATCCGTTCAACCCATAGTCAACGAGCTATACTTGATGAGTGGATGGACAATGATAATAAAGATAAGTGCTACATGTTGAAGTCCATATTAGATGAACTCCAACGCATGCATGAGCACATGTTTATTGCCAACAACACATTGATTTACCTACAAGTGTTGTGAGGTGATCACAGTCGCACAGCGCATCTGATGCGTGATGGGCAGTTAGTCTATGATCATTATTTGATAATGATCGAGGATATTAAGGAGCCTAAAAGCTCGACATGATCATGCACAAGGTATTGCTTATGGATTTGATCCTGCGATCCCTGATTAGTTTATATGGATAGTTTATTATAAACTACCATATGAAAGACCATCATGGCACCTTATCTTAATTGATCACAGTGTTGATAATAAAAGAACTTTGAAAGAGTTCAGAGATAAATACCTGGAGAGCCTAAAGAATAAAACACACCTAGAGTAGGTATGTCAAAATTGCTCAATACAATCTTTACGATTTTTCTTCTCCCAGTTGAGCTGTGGACTCTAGTGTAGAATCGATGGAGGATAGAGGGCTAAGAAGTAATCCTTAAATTAGCTTTAGGGCAACAGTTGCTGCTATCACCATGAGCATCTGTCTTTTGTGATTATCGTTTGGATTTAGTTTTAGTTCTTAGAGATAGTCTCTATAATTTGCATGGTGATGCATCTGTGAACTTAATTGAGCTAGTAGTGAATGCCATTGGATCTGAGAGATCCAAAATTGAGATGAACTTTAAAGTATATGTGGAACTTATGGCTAAGTCATATTGGAGAAGAAATAATTAACAAATTAAAGAAATATGGATCTTTAGGCTCATTGACTATTGAGTCATATATAGTTTGTGCATCATCTCTTTGAGAAAATATGACCAAGCTACTCTTGTGAGATAAAAAAAAGGGACCATTGAGATACTTATCCTTGTACACATTTGATGTATGTAGCCCATATGATGTACTAACCAAGGAGTTGTCTCTACTTTGTTACCTTTATCGATGATCAGTCGTGATATGGGTAAGTATATGGATACAAATCTAAAATTTTAAAAGTTTAAAGAATTCAGATGTAAAGTAGAGAAGCAGATCAAAAAATTTTAAAGGTACTTCAATCGGATCAAGTATGCAATACCAATAAAAAAAAATTGCTCGATTATCTCATAAAATGGTATTGTTTCATATTGGATCCCTCTTAGTAAATCTCAGCTCAACGAGATAAGAAGAGTCTTGAGACTATATAAGATATGATCTGATCCATAATGAACTTTACTGATTTATTTATATTTTTTTAGGGACATGCTTTATTTCTATGGAATTGGGTTCACTCTAAACCTATTTCTATCACACCATATGAGATATGGCATGGTGAGAACTGAATCTTGATTATTTCAAAATTCAAGGCCTGTGTCTAGGATAGTAGGTGGATATGTTAGAGGATAGGTCTATAAAGCTTATCCTAAAAGAGTTTGAGATACTACTTTTCTTCTGAAAAGATTATAATGTGATTGTGACCCGACATGCTATCTTTTTGGAAAATTATTTAACCAAGACAAAGTAGTGGAGGAAAGTTAAGCTCTAAGAGAGTGTCTCTGAAAAGTAGCGAGCCTTGGGACCTTAAGAACCTATTCATCATGAGCCAGTAGACATATATTCCTCTTCCACTTGATACACATAGTAGGATCTCCAATCCTCTCGAAAGGTACTTGGGTATACTTAACAGAGGATATAGAGAAAGTCATTTTTCATAGGAGATGGGGAGCATAGAGATAATCCCAGAACCTACAATGAGGCGATGTAAGATAATGACTCCAAGAAAGGGATGTGAAATAGTTTTCCTGGGTGAATATCTTTTGAAGATTTCTGTGTGGAATAGTTTATGGATTTCACTTCTCGTGATAGGGGATCACAAAGTCTATAATATTCTTAGAGTTGAAACATTCATCTTGATGATATGATCAAATTGTTGGATCAAAAAAGAAGAATTATGTCATTTTCAAAAGGGTCAGTGAGAGTGTCCAATACTGACATTGATTAAAATATGATTGAATATAGATTTATCTATAAAAGACATAAAGCGAGTGTCCTAAAAATCTATAGAGTTAGATATAATTAGATGCTTGTATTTTCACAGATAAAGTATAGAGAGTAGATGCTGAAAGGGTTCAGCAAGGAAATTTCGGAGAGAGGTCTGCTATCCTCTCAGACATAGATATATGCCATATAATGTACTTGAACTGATATAGATAATACTATGAATGTCACAAGTAGATATCAGTTGTATCCAATCTGTGAGCACTGGATTGCTGTGAAAACATCCTTAAGCTCTTGAGAAGAACTAAAGATATGTTCTTAATTGAGAGAAAGATCAAAGCTAAGAGTGGAAGGATACACCAATTTAGATTTTATATCTGATATTGATGGTAGAATATCTACATCATGGGTATGTTCCTGTATCGATATCTTGGAAGGATTCCAAATAATCGATCGATGGAAGCTGAGTACATTGTAGATGTATAGGATGCATTCTGGTTCTAATGTTAGTTGTAGAATTGGTTGTCATGCCATCAGATGTCATGACATTATACTACAAATATAATGGCACTATAGTCCTTGCTAAGGAGCTTAGGTCTCACCAGATATCCAAGCACATAGAGCAGCAGAACACGCGACTGTCTCAAGTAGAAATACACAGAGGTGCAGAGAGCAAACTTCACATGTGATGTGGATGACCTACTAATAAGTCACTTAGCTAGCTTAAGACTAAAGCCTATTTGTGAAGATGGAGCTTGATACATAGCAGATTGGCTTTAGTGCAAGTGAGAGATTATTGAATGTATGCCCTAGAAGCTAATCTTGGCTGACACATATCATATCTCTGGGACATAGTTTTATACTTATTGGATATTTATATTACCATTCATGTTTATGTGTCCATGAATCATCCAAGGGATTAACAAGATGATGACACATATTCTCAAAGAATTGAAAATTTGAGATATGTGTCATTGATAGTTGATTCCTAAATTACTCCTGATCATAGGGTCATCATGGGGATGGTGATTGATTCAGATAGATCAGTATATGGATCGCTTCCTCTAGGTAATGGGTCTTGAGTCTACAGTGTAGAGACACTGGAGTGAGAGTGCAAGTGGTTGTTAGAGAACAACTAGCATTGAGCGTGACCAATACGAGAAGTCACATAGATGTCGGCTCACTCGTTAGTGACTTTCTCGATGCTGCAGTTGTATGACTGGTCGTTTGACCTAAGATGGTACTACTACTCATAGTGAGACTGCTGGAGTTTGACTGATACATCAACATGGACCTCAATGAGCCCTTGTAGTGGATATTGATGATAGTTGGTCTACTGTAGAAGTGGGGTGTGCATCAAGATGAAATTTATCGATCCTAGCAAAAGGGAGTAGTCCTATAAATTTAAGAGGTTGAGTCCTTAAGTCTATAGCCATAGCAGTGTGATTGATGGAAAAGAGTTTCATAGAATCACATATGGACTCAAGCTGATTGAATCTATCATATGATCGATAATGAGGTTTGACGATTCATCCATGACCTGTCATCCAGTCGAAACTCACAATAGAGAGACTGTATCATGCGTTAACTGTACCTAAGATTCATCACCTTTTATTCTGCTGGGTTGTCACTACATAATGCTAGATATCACTGATGGATTGTGAGACTCATGAGCATCATCTTGATGATCGATGATCTTTGGTAGGCAGAGTTGGAACTGTTCCAATTTATTGAAAAGAGTTTCAATGATATTGTGATAGGGATCGCAATATATCTTACTATCAGATAGAATAGAACCTATTGGATTACACACAAAAGAGGCTTTTGACTGATCAGATGGTTGAATTATGATTATGAGTAATAATAGGATTTGATTATCAATTTGATTGATGATTAATCCAATGTAAATATTGCATTATGTAACTCGCTAAAGAGTTAGTGAGTTAAAGGAGGATTAATTAGCAATTGGATTGCTAAGTGGCTTAATTTAATTGAGCTATGGGACTTGCATCAAGTCTAATTAAATTGGATTTAATTGACTTGAGATGGGTTTGATTTGATCAAACCTGATTGGGTTATAAGATAACCCAAATTGCATGGGAGAATGGTTCCTATTTAAATTAGAATTTGAGTTTGACTTAATTTCTAATTACACTAGAATGTATGAGTTTCTATTTAGATTAAAAATTCTCATTTTTATGGATGCACCAAATCCTAATTGGATTAGGATTAAATTGAGTTTGACTCAAGTACCAAGCAAGAGTCCAAAAGGACTAGGACTCCTTCTCTAATTAGGTGACATCTAATCTAAATAGTTTGAGCTTCAAATTAGATTTGGTTTTTTATCTATTTAGATCTAATCTATCCTAATATGATTAGGATTGGTTGAGGTTTAAATTGGTTTAAACCAGCCACCTAAAGAAGAGTCGTAGTTGGATTAAACTCTTCTCTCCATGCCTTAAACAAGTCCCACGCCACCTTGATTTTGTGCGCCACAAATACTCCATGCCCCATCTATTTTTAGCATGTAAGAAATATAGGAAATCCCTTCTTCCGTGAGCTATATGGGTGCAACAAATCTGGGCAAAATTTGGTTATGGGCAGTGCATAAAATTCTAGAGTCTTAAGATTTTGGGACTCTTGTTTCCTATCCAAAGTTGAACTCCTCTTTGCCTATTTAAACCACCACCTTATGGGATGGGTAAGACCTGATAGAGATCAGGTTATGATGCCACAAAAGAGAGGCTTGTGCGTGGAGAAAGTTAAGGAGAGAGGAGGATGGCGTGGTGCTTCATGGCATGAGAAAGATAAGTGTTATCTCTTCTTTCTTACGCAACCAAGAGTTGGTTGTTAGGACATCCTCTTCTCCATCTTTTGTCCATGTTTAGACATGGATGTCTCCTCTTCTCTTTGTCCAAAAGTTGGACAAATTTTTATATCTCTATTGTAGAGATTTGGTACATGAATTTTAGGAAGAAAAGAGAAGAAAAGGTTCTTCTCATAATTTCTAGCGTAGAGATCAAGATCCTTCTATGTTCTTCTTCTTCTCTAAGAGTGTCTTGAGAAAAAAGAAGATTATTCAACTATCAAGATGCGATCTCTGCAAGGGAACTAGCACCCCAGTGAGATCAAAAGGCTTCTGATCAGATCAGAATCTTATGTGGATATCCGTAGAGGTCGGATGCTTATGCAGCTACAAGAGATCTTCGGAAGACATCCATGATCATCAGTTCGCGGTAAAGACTGGTCCATGCCAAGGTATATTTTTTTATTTTTTCTATTTGATTTTGTATCTAAATCTTATCTCACATATGATGATCCTGTTTATGGTTTAAAGATATGATCTTATGCATGCTTAGATTAAATCAGATTTAATCTGAAAAGTTTTAAATTCCGCTGCATACTTGTTTCGAAAAATTTTGTATGCATGATACCATGAAACTCCAACACTTTGGAGCCTATCATCTAGAGCAATTGGATGGGACGCCTCTACCTCGCATTTGGAATTCCAGTAATCTCCGACCTTGCTATTAGTAAGGTGCATCATGTAAAGTCAATCCTACAATAAAACTCTAATTTTCTATGCAAAAGAAATGCTGTTGAGTAAAGTAGTCCAAAGAAGCAAAGCCTCGAGCCTAGCTGATTGGAGGGTGGAACATGTAAGAAGTCATCTTCTACTTAGATAAGGTCTAAGAAGTAGATTGAGAAAGCCCTGGGTAAGCTATGCACCCCAGGCTAGGCCACCACACCTATCGAAAATCCTTGGGTGAGCTACATACCCTAGGCTGGATCACCCTGTCTGCAAACTCTCGGCTATCTTGCATGCCTCCGATAGTGGAAGACTCTAAGCCTTGGGGCAAGAGTAGGCCTGTGTCAGCTAAAAACTTTAAGACAGTCCTAGATAAGCTACGCACCCTAGGCCAGGCCATCGTGCCTACTAGAAAGCCTTGGGAGAGCTATGCGCCCTAGGCTAGGTCACCATGTCTATAAAGTCTTGGCTATCTGGTGCACCATCGAAAGGTGCACCTTCGATGGTGGAAGACTCCAAGCTTCGGAGCCAAAGTAAGCCCGTGTGTGCGGAAAACTCTGAGAAAATCTTAAGTGAGCTGCGTGCCTTAGGCCAGGTCACCATACCGTCATTTTCAAATTTCAAAGGCCATGATGTACTTTGACTTTGAGACAAGTACTCATTGAGACTCAAAGCAAGATGGAGTCCCAATCAAGGACCATCAGATAGGCCCTCTCCTTTGAGTCATCAAACTTGAAGGAGGGTAGTGCCTTAACTTCTAATCTTCAAAAGACCAAATTCAGAAGGAGGGAAGAGCCTCAACTTCAATCTTCGGATGACCAAGCTTCAGAAGCCATCTCCTTAAGTTCGCAAACTCAAAGGGGGGCAGGACAACACCTTTGTAGCCTCCACCGATGCTGGGGGCCAAGGTCTCAAAAGATCATTATTAAAGTGGCAAAATTGGGATTTGAGAGAGGCAAAGCCCCATATCTCAACCCATCCATAATGCTTCTCTCCAACTTTGCAAGCAAAAGACAAGGTGGCGGCATTCGTGTCTCTTGTGCCATTTATAGCATCGCATGATAATGGTGATTCGAATGAGCAGTTCGATCAGCTTATGCATGTCGACACTCCACTGGACATTGAAACACCATTTGAATCAACATCATCAAAATATCCAATCATTATGCTGGAAAGCCACACACCATGATGCCCTCTTGGAAAAAGAAGGTGAGCGCATGTGTCCCATAAATGCATAGGTCCAATTGTCTATCAAAGTTGTGGCCTCCCAAGGAACAACCATGACAACAAATGATGCAAGACTCCTTATTTCATCTAGTATTTCAATTAAGGTATATCTCAATGTAGCCACATTTCAAAGACTCCTATCAGCATCAGCCTTGGAGAGTTAAAGCCTGAAGTTTTAGCATCCATCTAGACCACAGCGAATGTAGGAATACTCGTTACTTCCTTTGCCCAAGCCAAAAGATGCCTCGATCTCAAAACTAGGGTGCAAGTGATACACCGTAGGATGGATCGTCCACCATGGTGTTGGATGTTCAATGGCAGCCCAACATGTGTCCTTGATGGAAAGTAATGGAGCGACTATTCAGTCTTTACCATTTGATCTTTTATGATCACATTGGAGGAGCTCTAGGGTCTTCTACCTATAAGATGACAAGCAGCCAACCATCTCACTGCTCCACTTTCTCCTCCACTCAGTGAGATCAGTAATCTCAATAAATTTTATAATGTATAAGCCATTATTGCCTAATAGCTACAGCACATTCATACAACCTCTGCTCTCTAGCGAATGGCACATCTTTTGGATAGGTACCCACCTTCATCTATAAAAATCAACTCCTCAGGACCCTCCTAGTGCATGCCTTCTCCTAGAAACTGATCCATATGAACTGGAATCTATCTCCTCTATAGAGCTTCAAGTTCTCATGACTCCATCTTTCATCTCTATGCTCCACACAGCATCCTCTAAGCTTTTACTCTCCATTCTCTCATTCTAATCTTCCACACTTCATGCTTGACTCCATTACTAAGTTTAATCTAAAAGCTTAGATTTTTTTCTATTTGCTTCCATGGGAGACTAACTTAGACATCAGAGGGTTCACCACCAGGGTACCCCTTAGCATGAGGACTTTCCTTTCTTTGGTGGTTTTATAGGATCCGACTTGAAAGATCGACCGAGGATCCAACACTAGCATCCAATTTGGAGGTCCTGACTAGCTGCCCTACACTATCTCTCTCTCTCCAGACTCCAACTCAATGGCTTGAGTTAGCTCGACTCTCTAGCAATAATAGATTGATGCTGGAGGAAGGTCCCTAACTCGTATCTAAGGTCTTGAGCTTTTCTCTCTCTATTGTTCGAATATGAAGAATAAGAAGATTGTGGTAGCATCCTCCGCCACCCTTTCGTATATGCTTGTGGAACCCACTGACCCCGATTAGGATCATTGAGATCTTAATGTTCTAGAGGCATCGACTATCTTGGCCATCACCTCCAAGTAGTTCCAGAAGCTCCTGCGGTAGGTTCAAGCATTGGTCACCATAATGCACAGCCTGTAGTCGACCCATCAGCCCACTCCAATGTTGAGCGATCGCCTGGCCTTGATGTGCCCTAATTTTCCTCCTCCCTTGAGGAGCCTGAAGCAGAGCAATCAGTCCTGCCCCACCAGCCTAGATGAAGTCTCTTGGGTCTTCTGATCTTCTCATTGGAGCCCTGAGCAAGCTTCCCTTCATCGTCACCCTTGTTCTCACCTTAGGGACAACAAGTGAGGTAAGGATCATGAACCCACTCCTCCTTCTCCTTCACTTTCTTCTTCTTCACAAGATTCCTCTGTGAGTAAATCTATGATTCGCTAGTCTTGAATGAGGCCCAAGCAACAAGATGAGCTGGATTGGAAGATCCAGGAGGTAGACCGCTATCTTGAGGTCCTTCACCAGCACTAGTTGTCTTTGGGAGGAGAGCCTTTGTTCGCCACTCGCCCTCTCCTCACGAAGCATATCGTGAGTGAGCTGATCCCTCACCGCTTTAAGATACCATCGATGGGCATCTATGATGGCACCTCCAACCCCTACAACCACTTGAAAAGCTTCAAGACTCTTATGATACTGTAAGGGGCCTCGGATGCTCTAGTGTGTAGAAGCTTGTCTACGACACCAGTAGGGTGTTGCGAGATGTAGAGATTAGATACCCCAAGATAGAGAAGATTGCCTACATCTTCATGATCTCGGCATGAAGGCTCTGACCCTACTTCCAAGTGCACTCTATTGCCGTGTTGACTGATCAACCCTTAAGGTAGGTTTTGCAGAAGTTCAATGCCTCAGGGAGTTTGATCAAGTGGGCCATAGAGCTCAGAGAGTTTGATATTCATTACCGACCCGATTGTCCATCAAAGCCTAGGCTCTAATAGATTTTTTTTGTGGAGCGTATACCCTTAGACAAGATCGAGGCCACACCAAAATCTTCTACCTCAGCACTTGCAATCCCATGAACACTGCATGTCGATGGATCATCCAATGCAAGAGGCATCAAGATTGGGATAATTCTCACCAATCTCGATGGTATTGTAGCAGAGCAAGCCCTCTATTTCAGTTTCAAGACTTCGAATAATGAAGCAGAGTATGAAGCATTTTTGGTCAGGCTGAGGCTTTCTTGAGAGCTCAGAGTTCTTCACCTTTAGGTCCTCAGTGACTCCCAACCAGTGGGTGAACAGGTTCGAGCAGAGTACGAGGTTAAAGCACTCTCCATAGGAAGGTATCTATAGAAGGTATAAGAAATAATTTTCTCTTCCAATAAATTCAAAATTCTATAAATATCCAGATCAGAGAACATCCAGGTGGATCTATTGCCAAAGCTGGCGACCTCAGAATATACTGATATTCGGAGGCAACCCATATGGAGATCCTCGATAGACTCAATATCGAGGAAGAGCCAATCCAAGTGATGCAGGAGGACCATAAACCCAGCTGGATAGACCCACTAATTAGCTACTTACAAGTTGGGCCACTATCGAAAGATCAAGTCGAAGCCCAAAGAATCAAGTTTCAATCTATGTGGTACATGATGCTCGAGAGAAAGCTCTACAAGAAATTCTTCTCCATGTCTCTCTTTTGCTATCTCTGACCCTTCGAGGCTGAATATGCCCTACATGAAGTCCACAAAGGTATTTGCAGCAACCACTTGGGGAGTAGGGCCCTCGCATACAAGGTCTTGTGGCAAAGATACTACCGACTAACCATATGCGATGATGTGATCAAGTTCATGAAGTGCTGTGATTAGTGCCAATGATACTTGAGTATTCAGCATCTACTGGTAGCTCCTCTCTCTTCAATCAGCTCTCCTTCACCATTCGCTCAATAGGGGATTGACATCTTTGGCCCTTTTCTACTGGCCACCAAGCAAAGAAATTCTTATTATGGTAATCGACTACTTCATCAATTGGGTCGAGGTCAAGCCACTCGTCTGAATCACTGAGAAGAACGTCCATGACTTCATCTGAAAAAATATCATCTATCACTTCGGCTTACCTCGGGTCATCGTAACCAACAACAATTGACAGTTCGACAATGCCTCCTTCGGGGAGTTCTGCTAGGAGCTCCACATCGACCATCGCTTCATCTCCATTAAGCATCTTTAAGAAATAAAGAAGCTAAGGAACCAACTGGATCATCCTTCAAGGCTTGAAGACCTGATTGAGTGAGGTCAAAGGACTCAAGGTAGATGAACTATACATCTTCTGTGGGCCTATCGGAATATACACCGGCTTTCGATGGGCAAGACACTATTCATCCTTCCTTTGGAACCAAGAAGTCATCCTTATTGAGATAGACATGCTCAAAGAAATTCAAAAGACCTACAAGCGAACCTAGATCTTTGGAGGAAGTCTGAGAGAAAGTGCGAGCCCTAATGGTGGCATACTAGTGGTACATTGCACATTACTATAATTCCAAGGTGAAGGAGAAGCACTTCCGACCTATAGACTTAGTGCTCAAGAGGGTTGAAATCAATCAACCAACTAAATGAGGGAAGCTTTCATCCTACTGGGAAGAACCTTACCATATTGTCGAAGTAGTATGCTTTGAAGCCTATCATCTGTAGCCGTTGGATGGGGCACATCTCCCTCACACTTGAAATTCTATGAATCTCTAATCTTACTATCAGTAAGGTGCATCATGTAAAGTTGATCCTACAATAAAATTCTAATTTTTCTATGCAAAAGATATGTTGTTGAGTAAAGCAATCCGAACAAGTAAAGCCAAGGGCCTAGCCAACTGGAGGGGTGGAATATGTGAGAAGCCATCTTCTATCTAGATGAGGTCTAAGGATTGGATCGAGAAAGCCCTGGATGAGCAATGCACCCCAGGCCAGGCTACTGTGCCTATAGAAAAATCCTGAGAGACCTTATGCCTTAGGTCGGATCACCATACCCGTAAAATCTCAACTATCCCTTATGCCTCTAGTAGTGAAAGATTTCGAGCCTTGAAGCTAGAGTAAGCTCATATAGGATAAAAACTCTGAGAAAGCCTTGGATGAGCTATGCACCCCAAGCAGGACCACCACATTTATAGAAAAATCTTAGGTGAGATACAAGCCCTAGGTCGGGTCACCATGTTCGTAAAGTTTTGACTATTTGATGTGCCTCTAAAGGTGCAAAACTCTGAGCCTTGGGGCTAAAGTAGGCCCACATTGGCTGAAAACTCTGAGAAAGTTTGCTGAAAATCCTTAAGCTATGCACCCCAAGCCAAGTCACCATACCTGTCTTCTTCACATCCTATGAGGTCATGATGTATTTTGACTCTATGACAAGTACTCATCAAGACTGAAAGCAAAATGGAGTCCCAATCATGGACCATCAAACTTTGGAGCTTCGGAAGGCCCTCTCCTTTGAGTTTGCAAACTTGAAGGAGGATAGAGCCTCAACCTTCAAGCTTGGATGACTGAGCTTTAGAAGGCCTTCCTTAGGTCTGCAAACCTGAAGGAGGTAGAGCCTCAACCTCCAAGCCTCAGACAATCGAGCTTCAAAAGGCCCTCTCCTTATTCCTCAAACTCGAAGGAGGGTAGAATCTCAACTTTCAATCTTCAGATGATCAAGCTTCAGAAGAGGGTAGAACCTCAACTTTCAATCTTCAGATGATCGAGCTTTAGAAGGTCCTTCCTTTAAGTCTGCAAACTTGGAGGGTAGAGCCTCAAACTTTAAGCTTCAGATAATCGAGCTTCGGAAGGTCCTCTCATTTAAGTCTGCAAACTTGAAGGAGGGTAGAGCCTCAACTTTCAAAGTTCAGATGACTAAGCTTCGGAAGGTCCTCTCTTTTGAGTCCGCAAATTCGAAGGAGGATAGAGCCTCAACCTTCAAGCTTCAGATGATTGGGCTTTGGAAGGCCATCTCCTTTGAGTTCACAAACTCAAAGGAGGGTAGAGTATCAACCTTCAAGCTTTAGAATGCCCTCTCCTTTAAGTATGCAAACTTGAAGGAGAACAAAATTTCAACTTTTAAGCTTCGGAGAATCGTGCTTCAAAAGGCCCTCTCCTTTGAGTTTGCAAATCTGAAGAAGGGTAGAGCCTCAACCTTCAAGCTTTGGATGATCGAGCTTCAGAAGGCCCTCTCTTT
>KE506597.1:44697-65455 GCA_000441515.1 Elaeis oleifera | reverse complement strand
GTATATCTCACTACTAATTAGGCTTATGAAGTCTCAATTAGATTTAAAAAAATTTTATTGGGTTCAAGATAACCTTGCTAGTATATGGTTGGATCCAATTTTCTCTTTATACTTGAATTACTTATTTGATAAGATTAATTCAAGTTTAATAATCTGTTTGTAACCTTAATAAATTAGATTCATTGGACTCCAATTATTGGTGTCTAGGGTTTTGGATTATATGAATTAAGAGATCAACCTTAATCAATTTTCTTGACTATTTGGATGGGGCGCCACTTGATTTGATCAAGTTGGGTGTGCCCACTTAAAAAGAGCATGTGGGATCGGATTGGGGCATCCCATAAGTGCCATGTGGTGTATGCAAAAGTGAGTGTAAAGGCTCCAATAGTTGGCGCCTAATAGATCTTCTAAAAGGGGTCAAATAACTAAGGGAATAAGGATTTCTAATGCAAATAGAACTTGTATTAAGGGGCTATTTGATTTTGAATAGGATTCAAATCTTTTGCTATTTAAAAGGACATTCTCTAAGGCTCCTTAGATCTGATTTCCAGCAGCCCACACCTCCTATAAGAGCTCCTTAGGCCCCCTTTCTCTTCTCCCCTACCTTTGGGCGTCCAATATCTCCATGCCCAAGAGGAGCTTGGGCATCCCCTTACTTGCTGGTTTTTAGACGTTGATTGCTTCATATTCAAGGAAAGAAGAGCAAGAGAAAAAGAAAGAAAATATCAAGGAAAGGATCAAAGAGTTGATCGCGATCCAGGCTTCGTTCAGATTCATAGGGAGATTGTTCTTGAAAAAGAGAGATCAATATCAAAGAGGGCTATTACAGGCTAATCCTAAGTGGATACCCATAAAGGTCGGATACTTGCACGACTAAGAGAGAACTTACTCTCTTTCAGATCCAGATTTGAAGAAAAAAATTACAAAATAGATATGTGATTCAATCACATATTCAATTTCAGCATAAAATTCAGCATGCGTTCAATTTCAGTATATGAAGTAGATCTTTATATTCTATATTTTATGCATGCATGATTAAGATTAAAGATATTTTAATCTTCTATTCTACTGTATTATTTAGAAAAAAAATTTAAACATACATACGTGCCTTGACATGAAATTCCAACAAGATGGTGGGCAATCGGTGGGACCACAGTACTCACTTGAAACCTGAGTCGCAAGGTTTCCATTTCTCCACCCAAGGAGTATGGGAGATTCGAGAAAATAGTGAGAGATAGTTTGTTTTTAAAATAAAATCCCTAGAATAAACTAATACAAGTCAGTTACAATGTCTAACTAGAATCTTTTTCTCTCTATAGAAAAATCTGCTTCCGATCCTCTAGTTCGAATCTTAAAACCAACTATTTAACTAGAACCAATTACAAAGACTGGCTCAGAACTTAAGAATTATTTTAGTTCTATAAATTAAATCATGTTTCAATCAGGGTATCCCTACGTTACCAGTCCGACCATCCCATGATCAACGAGCTATACTTGATAAGTGGATGGACGATGGCAATATAGTTAGGTGCTATATATTGGTATAACATGTAGACAACCAAGGGTAGCTGACTCATCTATAAGAATTGTATGGTGATCAATATCACACAGCAGATACATGATGGGCGGTCAGTCCATGATCTCTGTTTGACCATGATCAAGGACTCTATAGAGCTTGAAAAGCTCGACATGATTATGCATAAGGAATTGCAAGAAGATTTGATCCTACAATCCCTTCTAATTTGTATGGACAGTTTTAGTAAACTATCATATGAATAATATTGATAGTACCTTATCTGAATTGCTCAATATATTGGTAACTGGTGAAGAGATCTTGAAAAGTTCAAGGGGTACATACCTAGAGAGCCTAAAGAACAAAGACACGCCTTTGGAAGGCATGTCAAATTGCTTAGTCATCAAAACTAATCTTATGGTTTCCTCTATTTTCAATTCAGCATTAGACTCTGGTTCTGGTGCCTGTAAGGGAAAGTAGAGGGTTCAAGGAAGGTGAAGTGACCCTTTGAGTCAGCAATAGGGCAAAAGTTGCTGTTGTGGCTGTAGGCATCTATCCTCTACGACTACCATCTAGATTTAGTTATGGACTATTTTATTGTATCTGATGCTGGCAGAATTTAATTCTATATTAGCACATAATTTTATGATTAATAGTCTCTAGCATTTGCGTGTTGATGCTTCTGTGAATATATCTGAGCAAGTAATAAGTGCCGTAGGGTCTAAGAGACCTAGAGATGAAACTAACCTCAGATATATGTGGCACCTTAGGCTAGGTCATATAGGAGAAAAAAGGACTAATAGATTGGATAAGAGTGGGCTTAAGGGCCCATTGACTTTCGAGTCATATCTGGTCTATAAATCTTGCCTTCAAGAAAAATGACCAAGCTACCTTTTGGGGGATAAGGGGAAAGGGCGACTAAGATACTAACTCTTGTACACACTGATGTGTGTGTCCCATTTGATGTGCAGGCCATAAGAGGTTATTCCTACTTCATAATCTTTATCTTTGATTTATCGTGGCACGGGTATATGTAAGACACAAATCTGAAATCTTTGAAAAGTTCAAGAATTTAGATATGAAGTAGAGGAATAAATTAAAAAATTCTTATGGTTCTTCGATCAGATTAAAGAGGTAAATGCCTTAGTTGGAGTTTCTAATCTATCTTAAGAAAATGGCATGGCTTCACCATGTAGCAATCGGATCCTATTGGATATAGTTCGGTCCATGGTGAGCTTCACATGTTTCTTTAGGGACATGTTTTAATTAAGCTATTGAATAGAGTTCCCTCTAAACCATTCCTACAACACAGTATTGGATATGGCATGATAAAAACCAAGTCTTGGTCATCTTAAGACTTTAGAATGTCTAGCCTATGTCAAGCGACTACAGATGGATAAATTAGAGGATAGGTCCCATAGGGCTCATTACATCAGGTATCCTATAGAGTCTAGGGATACTACTTTTAAATCCTAGAGGACGATAATGTGATTGTGAGTTGATGTACTATCTTCTTGAAAATAGTTATCCAAGATGGAGATAGCGGAAGAAAATTGAGCTTGAAGAGAAAGTTTCTGAAGAGCAACGAGCCATAGAACCTATTGAACCTATTCACGTTGAGCCAGTATATTCATAGATCGAGTAGGATTTTTCATCCTCTTGAAAGATACTTAAGATATTTTAATAAAGAAAGTAGAGAAAATATTCCTCATAAAAATAAAAAATATAAAAATGATCCCAAAACCTACAGTGAGGCGATGTTAGACATCGATTTCGAGAAATAGATAGAAGCAATAAAGTCAAAAGTTGACTAGATGCATTCCAGCCAAGTTTGATCTTAGTAGATCCATCAAAAGGTATAGTACCTATTGGATGATTAAAGATCTACAAAAGGAAGATAGATTTGAATGGATAGGTAGAGACCTATAGGCAGAGCTTGTGGCAAAAATTATGGTCAATACGAAAGCATTAATTATCAGGAGATTTTTGTCTATAGCCATGCTAAAATCCATCCAGACACTGCTTGATTTTATGGCATACCATAATTATGAATGTAGTAAGTGGATGTGAAAATTACTTTTCGAAATAGATATCTTGAGGAAGATATCTATATGAGGCAGCCTTTTGAGTTTCACTTTCAGTGATAGAGATCATAAGGATTGCAATAAACTAAAACAAGTATCTTGGAGTTGGAATATTTATTTCATTAATGTAATTAAATTATTTGATCTCATCAAGAATAAGAAAAATCATGTATTTATAAGAGGGTCGTGGGAGGATGAGATTCTCCTGATTGGAAAAGATGTTTCCATACTGACTCGATTAAAATACGATTGTCTAACGAATTCTCCATGAAAGACCTTAAGGAAGCATTCTATATTTTTGGGATAAAGGTCTATAGAGATAGATCTAAAAGGATACTAGGTCTATCATAGAAAATGTACATAAAGGAGGTGTTGAAGAGGTTCAGTATGAAAAAACTTCAATAGGAGATTTCTCCCCATGGGATTCATCTCTCTAATAAGATGTGCTCCAACACATCGAAGGAGATAAATCAAATGACCAACATTCCTTACATTTCGACTATAGAAAGCCTCATGTATGCCATGCTATGTACTCGACTTGATATAGTTAATGCTGTGAGTGTCACAAGTAGATATCAGTCGAATCCAAACGAGAAGTATTAGAAAGTTGTGATATATATATCCTTAAGTACTTGAGAAGGACTAAGGATATGTTCTTAATTTTTGGAGAGTTGAGGGTGCAAGGATACAAGGATTTAGACTTTATGTCTGATATTTATGATCGAAAGTCGACATCAAGCTATGTTTTCTATGCAATGGTGGTGCTATAAGCTGAAAAGTTCCTAGCAGTCTATCATAACGAACTCCATCATGGAAGCTAGTGCATTGCTACTTCTGAAGTTGCTAAGAAAGCCTTCTGATTAAAAATAGTTTGTTGTGAAACTGAATATCGTACCATCAGATGCCATGACACTAGACTGTGACATCAATAGCACCATAGCCATCGCTAAGAAGCCAAAGTCTCACCAGAAGTCCAAGCACTTAGAACGATGATTCTATATTATTCATGACTACCTCAAAAGATTAAAGTAGAGAGAGTTGGCCCACTAACAAAGTGGCAGACCCACTGACTAAGCCGATGAGCCAACAAAGATCATAGCCCATCTTGAGAAGATGGGATTCAGATTTGTAGCTAATTGACTTTAGTGCAAGTGAAAGATTGTTAGATATATATTCTAGAAGTCAAGTTGGCTGATACTAGTAAACGCTCTAAGGACATAGTTCATAATTTTGACTTATTAAATTAATAATAATAGGTTATTTTCTATTCATATATATATTTTAGTGTCCATTAATCGTTTGAGAAATTAATAAACTGATGACACATATTCTCAAGAGTTGAGAATTTGAGACATATGTCATTGATAGTTAATTTCTAAATTGCTCTCGACTGATGGATCATCATGGAGATGATGGTTGATTCGATGAGGTTGGTGCACGGAACACTTTCTTCAAGATAGATGAGTCTTGAGTCTATAGTGTGAGACACTAAACGAGAGTGCAGGTAGTTGTTAGAGAATAATAGTACTGAGTGTGACCACAAGAGAAGTTATTTGGATATTTACTCACTCATCAGTAACTTACTCGATGCTGCAGTAGTATGACTAGTCTTTGACCTGCAATGCCTCAGCTATTCACGATGAGGTTGCTATAGTTTGAATGTACATAAACTTGATCTCTAGCCATTCGAACTCTTGCGGTACATGTTGGCTGTAGTAGGTTCACTATAGGAGTAGGTTGCACCTAGATAAAATCTATCAATCTTAGTAGATAAGAAGTCGTCTTATACGATTTATGAGATTGAGTTCAGAAATTCTTGACCAAGATAGTGTGATTAATAGAAAGTAGTTTTACGAAAATCACAGGATGAACTCAAGTCAAATAAATCCGATATATGATTGATGATGAGGTTTACGAGCTTTTCTTGATCTCTGTCTAATCGAGACTTATGATAGAAGAACTGTATTACATGATAACTGCACCTAGAGATTCTTCTCTTCTATTCTACTAGATTGCCACTACATACTGCTAGGTGTCACTGATGGATTGTAAGACTTACAGACATCATCTTGATAATCGATGATTCTTGATGGGCAGAGTTAGAATTATTCCAATCTATTGAAAGAAATTTCAATGATATTATGATGGAGATCATAGTATCTCACTATCAGATAGAATAGAACCTATGAAGTTACACACAAAAGAGGTTCTTGACTGATTAGATGGTTGAATCACGATTATGAATCGCGTATGGATCTAATTATCAATGTGATTAATAATTAATCTAATACAATTATTGTAATTGTCAAATTTACTAAGAGTTAGTAAGTTGTAGAAGGATTAATTAGCAATTAAATTACTAATTGACTCAATTTAATTGAGCAATTGGACTAAGAATCAAGTCTAATTGAATTGGATTCAATTTGATCTGGTTTGGGCTTGATTAGATCAAGCCTAATTGAATTATGAGATAATCCAATTGCAAGGGAGATCAATTTCTTATTTGATTAGGACTGCACCTATTTCTAATTTGATTAGGATCTAATTGGGCTCTTAGTTGGACTAGGATTTTTCTCAAATTGGTTGCAACCAAATCCTATGAGATTAGGGATTAATTAGGGCATCATAAGAGTCCTAGTTTGACTAGACTCTTTCCCTCTCTCTTGCACCAAAGAAGCCATGCTATTTTCTTCATGCAAAATCTATTTAGCATGAGAAACCCACACCCAATGATTGCTTCATGCCTCCTCTTCTCCTCTCTTGGATAAGGTTCAATTCAAGTTTGATTTTGAATTGAAATCAGATTTGGATGGACCTTATCTCTTATTGGATGCCTAGATTAAAAGGGAAGAAGTTGGGGCATGCAAAATAGTTGAGAAATCAGATTTTACATGAAACTCTAATAGAAAGGGGCGTGGCGAGTTCTAGGGTGGCGAGTTCCTCCTTTTAGGCATGGGTCTAGGGAAGAAAAAGAGAGATGTGATCTGCTTTCTTCTTCCTCATCTTCCTCCTATTTTTCTTCTTCCTCTAAGAGAGTCTAAGAGAGAAAAAGAAGATTTTATCAACCATCAAGGAAGTGATTTTGCAAAGAAGCTAGCACCCCAGGAAGATCAAGGAGCCTTCGATCAAATCAAGGCTTCATGTGGATACTTGTAGAGGTCGGGTGCTTGTGCGGCTTCAAGGAACCAAAAACATCCACGATCATCAGTTCGCGGTGAAGATCAACCCATGCAAAGATATGAAGATTAGATCTTCAATTTTCTTGCTTTTAATTTCATATTTCTATTTTCTAAATTCCATCCATCGTATGAAGATCCTGTTGCATGGTTTTTAGATTAGATCTAATGCATGTATAAATTAAAAAGGAGTTTTTAATCTATTCCTTTTCACTGTATTTTGTTTTAAAGTTAAAAATCTGCATGGATGAAACCATGGCAATCTAACACCTACTTGTTTACCATATCTTCTGAATAGTTTCTTTATTGGGATAATAAATTGATCTATGTAAGAATTATCAATACCTAGTTACTTCCCTAAGTAATAGGATCTATCCATGTATACTTGATTGATTGAAATATTCTTCCTAATTAGATCAATTCTTTAAGATATTTGATTCATCATTAAAATTTGGTTCAAATTAAAAGCAAATTCTATTTATTTACTACATAAAGAAACTTTAAGAGTCGGACATGAGGAATCTCCTCTAGATAGATAGACAATTATACATCCAAAGATAACCATTCACCTAAATTATATTCACCCTTACGTTATAGTGCCATTTTTACTATAAAATGTGATGATGATTGTTGATCAATGAACCCCTTGTAATCATTTTTAAGTAAATCCACTCCTCTATTTTTCCTTTCCTTTTGAGTGTAGTTGTCAAACAACTTTTATCTTGAAATTAGATTTCATTGTCTAACCACTTTTTGTTATATCATTTTATCTTGTATCTTGAGCATTATTTGGAAAAAAATCTTTATTGTTATTGTTTTAATAGATTAACCAAAAAATTGGGCACCTCAAACTTGATATACACACAAATGAAATATACACATATCTTATTTAATATTTAATATAAAAAAACTATCTTATGCATATGTTATAAGAGAGGGAGGGAGAGATCGGTGTACCACTAAAGAGAGAGTGCATATTATTACTTTTGCATTTGTAGAGCCCATTTTATTTGGTAAGACCTCTCTTCCTTCCCATTCTTGTCTATCAATTCAAACAAATTTATAGTTGAAAAAGTGATAGAGGATCATCCAATAAGATATATAAGTGCATTTCTATTAGATGCAACTATAGAAATCAAAATAATATTTTATTTGAGAATTTAGAAATTTCATTTTTGTGTGGACTCTAAGATACTATATGTTAGAAAGTAAGATAGTTACATGCATGTATTTCAAAAATAATTTTGAATTAATAAAATAGTAAAAGACATCTAGATTAAATTCTTTAACCTAGAATGCATCAGATCTAATCTGTTAACTATCCGTGTCTGGATCTATGACATGCATAATCTGAATTAAAAATATGAATTTGAGATCAGATCTCAATACCTTGCATGGGTCAAAATTCACCGCAGCTGATGATCCATGAATATGAAAAGGTTCCTCAAGCTGCACAGTTGTCCGGCCTCCAAAAGTATCCACATGAGGCTCCGATCCAATCAGAGATTCGATGATATTTCTGGAGTGTTAGCTCTCTTGCAGAGATCTTCTCTTAATGGCTGATTTGACTCCCTCTTTAGATCTCACAGACACTCTAGAGAAAAAGAAAGTGAAGGAAGATGAAGTGGATGAGTAGGAACTAGAGAACACTTTTTTCTTCCCTTATGATCCCAACACCCAACCTAGAAGCCCTAGGATTTCTCCATGCTAGATGAAATTGCCCACACCCTAGCACATGCCCCAACTCTCTTTTTCTCTCTTGATAAAATCTGATGGCATGCCCAAAAGGAAGGCCTTTTAAAAGATGGTGTCCAAAGAGGTTAGGATGAGAACAACTTCTCATCCAGATAAAGATCAAGTTTCAAAATTGAATTCAAAATGAGTTTGAATTCAAAACTGAAACCAACTTGATCTTCATCAAAAGGGGATAAGGGAGTGGGTGACAATATTCTTTGGCATTCAAATCCATGCCAAAATTAGATTGGCATGGGTAATCAGGTGATGGCGCAAGGAGATCAAGTCCAAACTAATTTGGACTTTACATTGATCCAATTTGGTTTAACCAAATTTCATTTAGTTAGACCCAAATAGATGAATAAACCTAATCAAATTAGATATCAATCTAGATCCTAATCCAATTAAGATTTAATCAAACTCAAGTCTGGATCAAATCAGAAATCGAATCTCCTTGTAATTGAGTTATCTCATAACTCAATCAGATCAAACTCAATCCAAATCAAACTGAATCTAATTCAATTAGACTTGATCTAAATTTCAATTTTTAATCAAATTAAGCCAATTAGCAATCTAATTATTAATTAATCATCCAATAATTTACTAATTATTTATTACAACTTTTGCATAAGATTAATCATCAATCACATTAACGATTATATCCTTTTACATTGATCAACCATCTGATTAGATAAGAACTTCTTTTGTGTGTGACCCTGCAGGTTCTATTCTGTCTGATAGTGAGATATATAGTAATCTCTATTACAATATCATCGAAACTCTTTTCGAAGGATTGGAACAATTCCAACTCTATCCATTAAGGGTCATCGATCATCAAGATGACGCTCGATGAGTCTCATAATCCATCAGTGACATCTAGCAGGAGATAGTGGTAATCCAGTAAAATGAAAGTATTGAACCTCTAGGTATAGTTATCGTATGATTCAGTCCTTCTACCGTGAGTTCTGACTTGATGGAGATCATGCAAAACTCATCAAATCTCAACATCAGTCATATGCTAGATTGGCTTGACTCGAGTTCACTTGTGAATCTCATAGAAACTCTTTTTCAGTATTTACACTTGTTTTGGCCAAAGATTTTTGAACTCAATCATGTGAATCACATAGAACTACTCCTTTATATCAAGATCGATAGATTCCATCTTGATGCATCTTACTCCTAACAGCAAACCTGAACCTACTGAAGCCAACATACACCGTAAGAACCCAAATGGCTAAGGATCCAAGTTTAGGTGCAGTCAAATCCAGTAGCCTCACTATAAATAGCCAATGTACCACAGGTCAAAGGATCACTCATACTACTACAGCATCGAGCAAACCACTAATGAGTGAGTAGTCATCCAAATAATTTCTCATATTGATCACGCTCAGTGTAAGTTGTTCTCTAACAACCACCTACACTCTCACCCCAGTGTCTCCACACTGCAGATATGAGACTCATCTGTCCAAAAGAGAGGTGATCCATACATCGATCTTAATGAGATCGATTACTATCCTCCGTGATGATCTTATAATCAAAAATATTTAAAATTAATTACTAATAATGTATGTCTCAAATGCTTAATACTTTGAGAATATACAAAATCATCTGTTAATCTCTAAGATAAATCATGGACACATAAAATATGATTGAAATAAAATATCCTTGATTAATAATAAATGATTTACAAATATAAATTAGATCCTGAAATTATAAAATGTGTCAGCCAATAATTGGCTTCTAGAGCATACATCTATCAAACTCCTACTTGACCTAAAGTCAATTGGCCATATACCTGAGATCTATCTTCTCAAGGTGAGCTTCGATCTTCTGCTGGCTAAGAGGCTTCATCAGTAGATCCGCCATATTCTTTACAGAGTCGACTCTCTGTACCTCGACGAACTTCTTATTGAGGTATTCACGTATGATGTGAAACTGTCGCTCTATATGCTTGGACTTCTAATAGGACCTGAGCTCCTTAGCGAGGGCTAGGGCACCATTGTTGTTACAGTGCAGTGCAATGGCATCCGATGGCATCACACCTAGCTCCATAATGAACTTTTTAAACCAGTAAGCTTCTTTAGCAGCTTTAGAGGTGGCGATGTATTCGGCTTTCATGATCGAATCTGCAATGACCGACTGTTTGAAATTTTTCAACTAATCGATCTTCCATTACATAAAAATATATCCCGATGTAGATCTTCTATCATCGACATCAGACATGAAGTCTGAATCAGTGTATCCTTCTATTTCAGCTCCAATCCTCTATTAAAGATCAAAAATAAATTTTTGATCTTTCTCAAGTACTTAAGGTTGTTCTTAACTACAATCTAGTGCTTTTCACTTGGATTTGACTGATATCTATCTGTGACACTCACGGTAAATACTATATTAGGTCGAATATACAGCATGATATATATGAAGCTCCCTATAATCGAAGCATAAGGGATCTTGCTCATACTTTGGATCTCCTCAGGTGTGTCAGGACACATCTTTTTGGAAAGATAAATACCATATCTAAGGGGTAAGAGATCCCTCTTGGAGTTTTCCATATTGAACCTCTTCAGCACACCCTCTATGTACATTTTTTGAAAAAATCCTATCATTCTCTTAGATCTATCCCTATAGACCTTTATATCAAGAAGTAGAAAGCTTCTCTTAGGTCTTTCATAGAAAATTCCTTCGACAACCATACTTTGATCGATGTTAGTATGGGAATATCATTTCTAATCAGAAAGATGTCATCCATGTACAATACGAGGAATGTGATAGCACTCTCACTGACCTTTTTGTACACACAGAACTCCTCATTTCTGATGAAATCAAATGATTTGATCACATCATTGGAACTTGCAGACCTTGTGATCATTATCATTGGATGTGAAACCCATAGGCTGCTTCATATAGATATCTTCCTCAAGATAATCATTTAGAAAGATAGTTTTTACATCCATCTGTCATATTTCATAATCATAATAAGCCACAACTGCAAGCAAAGTTTGGATAGATTTCAGCATAGCTACGGACGAAAAAATTTCTAATAGTCAATATCTTCACGTTGACTATAATCTTTCACTACCAGCCTTGTCTTATAGGTCTCTACCTTACCATTCGATCCTATTTTTTTTATAGATCTATTTACACCCAATAGGTATAATATCTTCAGGTGGATCGACTGAGGTCTAAATCTAGTTGGAATATATGGAGTCAATTTTTGATTTTTATTGCTTTCTTCTATTTCTCGAAGTCTACATCTAACATTGCTTCATCATAGATCTTGAGATCATTCTTAATATCCCTATCTCCCATAAACAATGCTTCTTTTAGATCCTCTGTAAGAGTACCTAAGTATCTTTCGGGAGGATGGGAGACTCTACTTGATCTATGAGGTGGAGGAGGTACCATATCTACTGGCTCATTTATGGGTTCAGTCTTTTGGATTCGATGCTTTTCAGAGACCTTCTCTTCGAGCTCAATCTTCCTCCCACTGCTTCCATCTTGGATAAACTCTTTTTCTAAAAAGACGACATGACGGCTTACAATCACATTGTGATTCTCTGAAAGATAAAAATAGTATCCTATAGATTTCTTAGAATACTCTATAAAACGAGTTCTAATTGATCTAGCCTCTAACTTGTCCACCTATTATCGTTTAACATAGGCCAGACATCCCCAAATCTTGAGATAATCAAGAGTTAGATTCTTACCATGCCATAACTCATATGGTATGGTAGGAATGGATTTAGAGGGAATCCTATTTAAAAGATGAATAGCAAAAAACAATGCATGTCCCTAGAGAAAAATAGAAAGATCTGTGAAGCTCATTATAGATCGGACCATATCCAATAGTATCCGATTCCTCCTTTTGGATACCTTGTTGAACTAAAGCATCACTGAGATGTCTATGGTGAGACTATACCGTGATCTTTAAGATAGATCCAAATTTTCACTAAGGTATTCTCCTTCTCGATCTGATCAAAAAATCTTTATAGATTTTTGGTTTATTTCTCCACTTCATGTTTGAATTCTTTGAACTTTTCAAAGACTTCAGACTTATGATGTATCAAATATAAAAATTCATATCATGAGTAATCATCGATAAAGATTATGAAGTAGAGATAGCCATCCTTGGCTTGTACATAGAATGAACCATACATGTCAGTGTGCACCAGGACTAATATCTCAGTGGCCCTTTCTCCATATCTCACAAAAGATAGCTTGGCCATCTTGCCTTGAAGACAGGACTCACAAACTGAATAAGTCTTAAAAGTCAATGGCCCGAGAAGATCATCTTTTTCAGTTTGTTAAGTTTATCCTCTCCAATATGGCCTAGCCTAAGGTACCATAGATATTCTGACTAATCCTATCTCTAAGTCTCTTAGATCCTATAGCATTCACTACTTGCTCGTTAATGTTAACACTTGCATCCACATGCAAATGATAAAGTCCATCAATTAAAAGACATGCTCAACAATTTTATTCTAAAATAAACTATACATAAATCTTTAGTGAAATAAAATTATAATTATTCTATGTCAGCACAGATACAGAAATTAGATTTCTACTAACTACAGATACATAATAATAATTCTTTAAATTAACTAAGTCCTAATGATAGCTTCAGAGAATAGGTTTCGACGGCCACATCAGTAATTTTATTCCATTACCGACCTAGAGAGTGATTTCATCTTTTCTCAGTCCTCTAATTTTTTCTGAACCCTGTATTGAAGTGCACAAGTGAGCACTCGAGCCAGAATCTAAAATCCAATTAGAAGAAGAGAAAATCATTAGATTAGTTTCAATTACGAGCAAATCAGACATACCTTTAGAAGATGCATTCTTCTTCTTATTCTTCAAATTTGCCAGGTATGTAGGCTAATTTCTTCTCTAGTAGCCTTCAACATTATAGTGGAAATATTTTCTTTGTCGTTGACCTTTTCGGGAGCTTTTCTCTTTGGCCTACTCTCGGTCTTTTGCTTCTTCACAAGCTTCTTATTTTCTTCTTCCAAGTAAACTTTCTCTTGGAGGAAGCCCATTCCACAGTAAGAACCATGTCCCTTGAAATTTCAAGATGCCCTTAGTTGTCACCAACATATTCAATAACTCGAGCAAGGTGCAATCAATTTATTCATATGGTAGTTCATGATAAACTACCCATATGAATCAGAAAGGGATTGCAGGATCAAATCCATCTGTAATTCTTGTCTATCATCATTTCGAGTTTCTGAAGCTCTTCAATGTCTTTGATCGTTATCAAATAATAATCATTGATGGACTGTCCATCATGCATCTATACTCTAAAAGTCTTCTTGAGATCTCAAAGTGAGCGGTGCGACTCTACTCACCGTACAACTCTTGTAAGTGAGTCAGCATCTCTTTGGCAGTCCTCATATCTTCATGCTGGCACTGAAGATCATTGGACATGAACGTCAAAATATAGTATCTAACCCTATTATCTTCGTCCACCCACTTTTCAAGTATAGCTCATTGATCGAGAGATGGATGAGCCGGTAACACAGGCATATCCTGATCGAGGATATGAGTCAATTTCTCAAAACTGAGAATAATTTTCAACTTTTAAAGCAAGTCTTTGTAATTTATTTCAATCAACTTATTTGTATCAAGGATTCAAGCTAAAGGATTGAAACTTGACATGATTAACTGTAGAGAGAAATAATTTCTAATTAGATGTTTGTGCTTGTATAAGTTTGTTATCAGAACTTTAATAAACAAACAAGACTCCCACTATTTCTACAAATCTTCCATACTCCTCGAATAAAAAATAAAAATCTATATGCGATCAGTTTGTAGTGGGTACTGTGCTCTCACTGATCCATACGCACCTCATCTAATAGTTATTGGTAACACGCAGGCCAGTGAGTGGACAATACCTTTGTCCCTTGCTTCACTAAGCAAAATGCAGCGGTTCAGTCTCTAAGTCCTGTGACTTCACCTAATAGTTATTGGTACATTTCTTAGTTAAGTCAGATCTACTATATACCAGCAGGCACAAAATCGTCATTGGATTTCTCACCTAATAGTTATTGGGCCCAATCCTATCTCTATCTTGGGGCATCCAATACCATAAAGTAATTGTGCTTTTTCGATGCAACCGAACCCTGTAACCAGTTGAAAACGATCAACTCCAGAAAGGCATCTGCATCTCTATAATGATGGAAGACTACTAGACTTAATATTTAATGAGAAGATTTAGATTTTGGTCTCATCTTTAATTAGTCATAATGGTTATGACTAACCTAATGATATAGGTTAGCTCGAATCAACACCTAAATTAAAATATAATCTACCAAGTTAGCTAGATAAGTGTGATTATTGGGAGGATTATAGATGCTTGCCTTAGACACCATTTATTTATGGTCAGGTAAGCATGATCTCAATTAAAAATCATGATTGAAACTTGCTTTAGACATCAATTGGTCAATTAGAATTGAATAGGTTAGTCTAGACTCAAGCTCGAACCACTGAGCCAAATTAGATCTTTAAATTGATCGACAACATGTGGTTGTTAATTAATTTAACCAAACTACAACTAATTGAGTTGGCCATGAGCATACTTGATCTAATCCTAATCAAAATTTGATTCGATTTAATCAACTGCTTAAACTAGATTTAATTGAGCTATATACCCATACCCTAAACTTCATATTTATATAACAAATTTAGATCTTAAATTTATAATTTTAGATCTTTTAATTTTAATTCTTAATTCTTAATTAAGTACATTATGAATATGAATTTAGTTTAGATATCAAATAATTTTAATCTAAACTAATTTATATTGTATCTCATACAATTTTACTGTCTGCAGAATCGAATCGACTCATCTTGAAACTCGAGTTGACTCATTATAATAAGTCAGCTCGACTCTGAGATCGAGTCGACTCACCTGTGATGAACAGAAACTATAAGCCTCGACCTGCAGAATTGAGTCGGCTCATCTGCAAATGAGCTGACTCATCAGGCTCTCGAGTCGACTCTAACCAAAATGAGTCGACTTGCTAGGGACTCAACTCGACTCGAATAGAAATCGAGTCGACTTGGTAGGTGTGCTAGCCATAATTTCAGAATTTCATGTAAACAGATCCTAGCATTTTAGATCTAAGATTTTACAAAAATTAATTTTAGATTATATGTCTACAAACTATATGTCATATATATAATTTTATGATATAAACAAATCGAAAACACATATCTAATATATGCATAAAAGGATCTAGATCTAAAACATGCATCTCATATGTCTAGGATTTTCCATTCGCGGTTTTTCTTCATGAGACATCATAAGCAATACCCCTACATGCCATAAGAGAACCCATCGATTGGACAAGAGAAAAATTTTAATCCCTGCTTCCTCTTATTATCGAACGACTATGGTGATGTACCTATTCTGAATATTAGGCTACTAAGACATCTAATTTAATATATCATATATGTAACAGATTAATTTCAGATCTATGAATAAAAATTTAGATCTATGCATGTCAAAAATAACCAGTAGCTCTGATATCACTATTAGAAAGCAAGAAATTACATACATGTATCTTAAAAATAATTTTGAATTAATAAAACAGCGAAAGATATCTAGATTAAACCTCTTTAACCTAGCATGCATCAGATCTAATCTATTAACTATCCGTGTTCGGATCTGTGACATGCATAATCTGAAATTAAAATATGAATTTGAGATCAGATCTCAATATTTTGCGTGGTCGAAATTCACCGTAGTCGATGATCTGTGGATATGAAAAGGTTTCTCGAGCCGCACAGTTGTCCGATCTCCACATGTATCCATACGAGGCTCCGATTCAATCAGAGGTTCGATGATCTCTCTGGGATACTAGCTCCCTTACAGAGATCTTCTCTTGATGGTTGATCTGACTCCCTCTTCAGATCTCACAGATACTCTAGAGATAAAGAAGAAGTGGAGGAAGATGAGGTGGATGAGTAGGAACTAGAGAACACTTTTTCTCTTCCCTTATGATCCCAACACCTAACCTAGAAGTCTTAGGATTTCTCCATAACAGATGAAGTCGCCCACACCCTAGCACATGCCCCAACTCTCTTTTCTCTCTCGATAAAATCTGATGGCATGCCAAAGGAAGGCCCTTTAAAAGATGGCATCCAAAGAGGTTAAGATGAGAACAACTTCTCATCCAGATGAAGATCAAGTTTCAAAATTGAATTCAAAATGAATTTAAATTAAAACTGAAACCAACTTGATCCTCATCAAGAGGGGATAAGGAAGTGGGCGACAACATTCTTTGGGCATTCAAAATCTCATGCCAAAATTAGATTGGAGTGAGGATTGGCATGGGTAAACAGGTGATGGTGCAAGGAGATCAAGTCCAAACTGATTTGGACTTTATGTTGATCCAATTTGGTTCAAACCAAATCTTATTTAGTTAGACCCAAATAGATGAATAAACTTAACCAATTTAGATATTAATTCAGATCTTAATCCAATTAGGATTTAACCAAACTCAAGTTCTGATCAAATCAAAAATCGAATCTCTTTGTAATTGAGTTATCTCAGAACTCAATTAGATCAAATCCAATCCAAGTCAAACTAAATCTAATTCAATTAGACTTAATTCAAACTTTAATTCTCAATCAAATTGAACCAATTAGTAATTTAATTATTAATTAATCTTTCAATAATTTACTCATATTTATTAAAATTTTTGCATAAAGTTAATCATCAATCACATTGATGATTATATCCTTCTACGTTGATCAACCATTTGATCAGATATGAACTTTTTGTGTGTGATCCTGTAGGTTCTATTCTATTTGGTAGTGAAATATACTGTGATTTCTATCACAATATCATCAAAATTTTTTTCAAAGGGTTGGAACAATTTCAACTCTGTCTATCGAGGATTATCGATCATTAAGATGATGCTCGATGAGTCTCATAATCTACCAGTGACATCTAGCAGTATGTAGTGGCAATCCAGTAGAATGAAAGTATCGAACCTCTAGATGCAGTTACTGTATGCTTCAATCCTTCTATCGTGAGTTCCGACTTGAAGGAGGTCATGAAAAACTCGTTAAATCTCAACGTCAGTCATATGCTAAATTGATTTGACTCAAGTTTACTTGTGAATCTCGTAAATTTTTTTTCAGTATTCACATTTGTTTTGGTTAAAGATTTTTTGAACTCAATCTCGTAAATTGCATAGAGTTACTCCTTTTCTATTAAGATCGATAGATTCCATCTAGATGCATCCTACTCCTAACAGTGAATCTGAATCCACTGAAGCCAACATATACTGCAAGAATCCAAATGGCTAAGGGTCCAAGTTTAGGTACAGTCAAATCTAGTAGCCTCACTGTAAATAGCCAATACACTGCAGGTCAAAGGATCATTCACACCACTGCAATATCAAGCAAATCACTGACGAGTGAGTAGTCATCCAAGTAATTTTTTATATTGATCACATTCAATATAAATTGTTCTCTAACAACCACCTACACTCTTACCCCAGTATCTCCACACTACAGATTTGAGACTTATTTATCTAGAAGGGAGATGATCCATGCACTGATCTTAATGAGATCGATCACTATCTTTCGTGATGATCTTACGATCGAGAGTATTTAAAAATTAATCACTAATAATGTATGTCTCAAATTCTCAACACTTTGAGAATATCCAAAATCATCTGTTAATCTCTAGGACAAATCATGGATATATAAAACATGATTGAAAATAAAATATCTTTTATTAATACTAAATGATTTATAAGTACAAAATTAGATCCTAAAATTATAAAATATATCAACCAATAATTGACTTGTAGGACACACATCTAACACTATGATTTGTTGAGGATTTCGATATGTTATTTTTATACATATTTTTACTAGGATTTGAATTATCTGTATAAATCTATTGCTGTGTAAATTGAGAATACAATTTCCATTATTGAAATATGAGAATATGAAATAATAAGTTGCCCTCTCTCTCCGCCTCATTTTCCTCCTACTTCATCCTCTTCTCTCTCTTCCTTCTTCTCCTCTTCTCTTCTCTTTCCTCCTCTTCTTCTTTCTCTTTCTTCTTTCATCCTGCATTAGTTTGGTATCAAAGTTTGTTCCGTCTTGTGTTAGTCTAGTATCAAAGCTTGTTCTGTTCGGCATCAATTTGGTATAAGAGCTTCTTTTGTCCTATGCCAAAAGGTTCTTTTACAATGATTAAACTATAGTTTAATCTAGTTCTTAATTTAACTTTAAATAAAAATGAAACAAAAGGCTAACTATTTTTTCTTGTACTACATGTGTTAAAAATTAGTTCTTTAAAATAAATAAGGATAGAAATAGATGTAAATTAATAGTATAATTAATTTCATTGACTAAAATTAAGCTAGCTCACATGATGAGATCACCTAGGGAATCCAAATGTGCTAACTTAAGAATCAACATATCTCCCATGACCTATCTTTGGTGGCCACAATGTTGCTCAAGATCCAAGTAAGGAAAGTGGCACCCAACAATGAACTCCTCAAAATCATTTTGTATCATTATCATAGAAATAGTATATTAATTTTCATGTTGTTCTACTATTGTTTGCTTTCCAAACAGAGCCAATGAGTTTACAATGGTCTATATTAGTAAAATAAAAAGATAGAACTAATGACAATAATAATATGGAATAGTTGTCTTGCTGAGATGGGTAATTTGAAACAACTAAGTGCTATTTTTTTTGATTGGTAATATTCTTCCCGCTTATATGAATTAACATATAATGATATTCTTTTTATATTACAAAAACTAAGATGATATTTTTCTATATTCAATGAGAAAAAGGACACTATAAATATTATTGATTATAATAGATAATTCATGTATTTTTTAAAATGGTATGAAGTTTGAATATAGAATTTTATTATATAATTAGATATTTATCATCATACTATTCTTTCATTAGAATAGCAACTTACAATAGTAGTTGAGTTGGCACCGGGAGAAACAGAAAGGAAGTGTTGATTATTTCATATAAATTGATAAATATAATCCTTCTTTTACCGAGTGCATTCATCCTTTTCTCTTTGTTGAGAAAGAATTGAGCTATAAATATATTAATAAAAAAAGTCATGCATAGAAAGACACAAAAATGCTTGGTTTAGGACTTAGTAGCATAACTAAAGGAGTTAATATTATATCTACCATATGTGTCTACTATATATAAAGTAGAAATGGCTTTGAAGCCAACCTTAAAGCCCATTTCTTTAAAAAAATAAAATTAATATTTTCTTCATTTTTTTCTCATGATCCTCGGCCTTGCTGCTAGAAATAACTTTGCCATCGCTATATTTTCTAGGCTCTCTCTCGTGAAACAAAGTATACATTGCTTAAAGGCTTGGGTTTCATATACTAAAAGATAATAGAAAAGCTTGAATGTACCTTACATGTGCACAACTCTAATTAGAAATAGCGGTTAAATAACTTCATTCAAATACTCCTATATTTATGTATTTGTACATATCAATGCATATACATGTATGTATATATAATAAGATCTTATTGGATTATGCTATTATTTCTCTCATGCCAATATGACATTCGTATGTCATGCTGTGATTAGCCTTTAATGCCTTAGATATTTTATAGAAGAATAATTCTGATCCTCTTTTCATGTGCCTTTTCTTTTTGATGGAATTTTTTTCATGTTTCTCGAATCACCATTGCGCGCCACATCGTCATTTTGGGTGGCCGTTCTATAAAAAATTATAAGCCAATTAGCTAATTTTATCCAAAAACTTAAATTTGTTGAGCAGGATAATACAATTGCTAATGTACCCTTCTTGAACATCGCAGCCACCCATTCTACCTTGACACGTTCTCAACAATAAAAGACCACCTTAATCTCCTTCCTTTTTGAGACAAAAATATGCGGCCATAATCTATGTTCAAACTGCATTCCGCTCCATGCAACCAACAGCGACTGCCCCAAGACAAATCTAGATGACGTCTGTTATATCATCATCTGCAGTGCAAGCCACTCCCCGCCTCACCATTCCTAACGGCACACTTAACGCCGTCTATTCACACCCCGACGGCTTCCGCGAGCTAATCCGTTGGAGCGGGGTCCGGTCTGCCTCTCACCCTCCCGCCAATTTTCACCCTACTTTTCCCCTGCCCCCTTCCTCTCTCCAATATTAAAATCCACTCCCTTCCCTCCTCCACCTCTTCTTTCTTCTCTCTCTCTCTCTCTCTCTCTCTCTCTCTCT